>JAVQKC010093044.1:0-21476 GCA_036025475.1 Philypnodon macrostomus
TCTCTCTCACAGTGGACATGCACCTACGATGAAAATTTCAGACCCCTTCATGACTTCTAAGTGGGAGAAATAGCAAAATAGCAAGGTGTTCAAATACTTGTTTTCTTCACTGTAAGTGACAAATCCATATGAAACCAAACTTGTGGGGTTTACATACCTACAAAATAAATATAAAAAATACAAAAAGGAGGGAATAGAAAGAGGGGGTGCAAAAACATTTCTTGAACAAAATTAAGAATCATATACCACAGAAATTACACGCAGCCATATATGGGTGCATCACATGACTAAAAGTGGAGGAAAAAAAGGAAACAAAAAATATATCAGCCAATCAGCAAGCGTCGGATGCAGAATAGAGACCAATCAAAAAACGATCGCAGCACTCCCACATCAAACACGTACAAGACAAAGAGATGGGACAGGTAATGATGAGGGATGCAGGTAAGAATTTAAAGAGACAGAGCCAGTCAAAAATCAGGACAGAAAAGATGAGTGAAGAGAAAGAGAAACACAAAATGAACTATGAACAAAATACCAAGGTGCATCATTCAAATAAAGCAATTAGATTTGGTGACCATTCTCCTGCAAATCTCATTGTTTGTGGTGGGTTGAGAAGGACAGAGAGAGAGAAGAGAGAGAAATCCTCATTCCCAAAAAAGAGAAAATAAATAAACATGAGACACTTGGCCAGGCATTAGAACTGTGTCACAAACTCAGACCAGTACACTACCACTACAGCTTCTACCACTACTGAGAACACAAGACAGTCCACTACAAGAACCAAACTAAAACAAAAGTAAAGGAAAACAAAATGGCAGCATATAGGCCCAGCAAGGTAAACCCCATATCGGTTCAGAGATGCATATGGTTAATACAACACTGGCTGGTTTGAGAAGCGACTACGTCTGTGCACGCTTGAAAAATGGTTTTCCAATAGGTTTGTTTAGTATGTTGTACTGAGACATTCTAAAAGCTATTTGTGAATAGGTAATGCATTCTCTACAAGGAATATTTACAGAATGAGAGATTAGACTCCTAGGATCAGTGATGAGGGACAGATGCAGTGTTTCCCCTACCATTAGATTAGAAAAAGTCAGGTTGATTTTTAATAGTTTAATTAGGACCGGGCACCTCAACGCACCAGCGGTATTCTACTTTTAGTTCAGCCAAAGATGCTAGCTCTTTCTATCGACCTCGTTCTCATAGCCATGCCCTGTCGACCAGCCTGCTACGGGACCTGTGGTGATCCAGCGCGCACTCCCAAATAAGTGTACCTGGTAACGGGGAGCAGCTGACTGTTACACAAATGCAACATCTCTAAAAGTCCTAGTGCAGCTAACTTCCCAAGACTAAACGCTCACTGAGATAATTCCTCATTATTTCCTAACGCGATCTCTTAACTAAAGTATAGATTTACCTGGTGTTTAAAGCCCATCACTAAAATCATGTGGTTTGGTCAGATGCGAGTTTGTTGAGTTGTTCCTCTGTAGCACACACTGACAGTAAAGTCAGTGAATATCAAACTATGACACGCGGTCCAAATCTGGTACACTCAAAAATAAAATGTCAAACTACATTGTTTTACACTGTAACTCATACATTTTAAATATTAATGGTTTCTGGCTCTTGTAACATATTCCATTCACATTAAGAGGTAATTTTTACATTCATGTTAAAATGTTCTAGAAATATTTCAACTGCTAAGTACTTTTTTTTTCAACGATGTACTTTAAAAATAAAAGTGCACTGTGTACTAGTTTTGAATGCAATTATTGAATTTTCCATATAACAATGTGAATAAACGTGTGAATAACATGTGATTATTCGTCCTTAAACATTGTATGCGTTCACAAACCAAAAACCTAGGGGAAACACTGGGATGATATGATAATCACTTAACTGTGTATTCTTATAGAAAGAATATGCTAAAAGGCTGTGTATATGTTTATCTAGGCTTGGGACTGGTTCAACAAATCTTTTATTGAGACAACATAATTTACCAATATACCAATGAAATTAAAACTCATTAGCAGTTCCTTTGAAATAACCTAATGTATTCAAGTGTGGATGAACTAGCTCTTAAGCTATAACTGACAGTGTCACATGAAAAACATAACTGTGCTAAAATACTACTACAAAAGTTACCTTGGAAATGTGTGAGTGTGTTAACATATAGCAAATGTATATGGTTAAAATTTAGCAGATTGACACTAAGCAGGCAGGTCAGTGGAATAGAAGAATGCAACACCATAGCAGCTTTTAACAGGGAGGAGAAGCTCAGTATCATTTGTGTTGATTTGTGATCACTGGGGAGAACAAACAGTATATGCATTTGGTCCCAATGGAGAATTATTCTGATGGATCGAGGAGAGCTGTGTCATTGCATAGAGTGATTACATTCGCTCATTCCCAGTGAGGTGTTAATGAGATGGTGGGGGGTGTTACGGCTAATGCTGCTATGGCTAAGTCTGTCTATGTAGCTGTAACAGCTGACTAGAGCTAGTGCTAATACCATTATTAAAACTTTACTATTTTAAGGGTGGGGTGGGGAAGTGGGATCAGTTTCAGTGATAAAGGTTTGTACACAACTTACCGTTGCCGTAGAAACAGCGAGTGGTTACCGTGGAGACTGACAACAACACACAGAAGTCGTCAGGGAAACAGAAAAAATATAATAAATAAAGGAACAAATAATCCTACAAAAACAAAAGGAGCCTCAATGTCCCGCCCAATGTAGCCCCTTTAAAAGCAAATAGGAGAAGCTAACGGTATCAATCACACAGCTAATCATAAGGAATCTAATGGGACAAAAAACATGGGAAAAGGTGATGGAGATATGGGGCAACCTTGCCTTACAAAAAAGCTAGCCAGTTGAAATGAACTGTGGACCGACCTACATGGACAAGTCAAAAAAGCACACCAGCCTCAATCTTAAAAACAAAATAACTAGGTTGGATTAATGCTGTCTGGGGCAATTACAGTCAAAAGGATGTACTATAGATGGATGTTGCAAAAAACGTCTCGTGTGGTCAAGTCAAACCACGAGGGAAGAGCATATTTTTGTGGGAAGAACAGCTAACATTACCACTCTTTAACCAGTCACCATTAAAACATTCAAAAAAACATGGGGTTATAAAGGAAATGTGAGTCAGAAAATATAAGAAAGAATTATGGACTGGCATTAAGAAGAGATAAAGATCAGAAAGGATGGACTGGACACACAAAAAAAACAGACAGCGGGAAAGTGCAAACTCTCTTTCCCCTTTTGGACAATTGTCACTCGTGTACAAAGCACGCATGGATACTCACACGTCCAATAGCCTTGTCAAAAAACAAGCCATGCAGGAACACAAACTCAATACAACAAAACTGGACAAGTCAAATTCAAAAGCGAGGGGGAAGTGAGGGAGCAAGTCATCTGAAACTGGGACAAAAGGAGCCTTCATTTGGGCACGTCGTCTTAGCATTTCAAACCTTTTAGTGGCAAATCAAAGCCCCAGAAAAGGAAATATGAGGCTCAGGTGAAGAGGAAGGCCAGCTGTGTCCCATTGAAGAGAATGGACAGACATGCAGAACCACAGGTGCAATCTCCATTTCCCCATAGGCATTAGGACTGCACAATATCTGGACAGATCACAGGACTTTCAAACATGCCCACTGTTTTTCTTATACTATTCAATGAATCAGATCAGATCATAGCTAGGCAGATGGCTCCTATTGGTTTACATGGATTAACTAACTATAGATGCTTCTCTGGTAACGGCTCAGGTGGATAGGCTACTGTCTGTCTTGGGTCAGTTAGCAGAAACGCCTAATTGTTGGAAATCACAAATCTGTCTAAACCATGATCCACTGATGCTAATTTCTGCTCTTTTATTGTGATACAAGTGACAGTTGCAACAATATGCTCACGTCAAATCAATGCTTGAGTCGCTTGCTTCTCGTGTTGATGGCCTGTATAGAAAAAATATAGTTGACAGATGCGTTACCTGTTTGTGTGCTTTTCTTTGAACATGCAATTTCTGACACAAGACTGTTTCTATATCATGAAGGGAATGTCTTCCCAGTGATGCTGTGCATTATCCCAAATCACAGTCTGACACAGCAATAGTGATACTGCTTTGAGCAACAATTATATCATTCTTGTTACTGAATATTGTGCAGCCCTAATGTAATGGAGTACAGACAAGACAGACTTCTCTCACACTTCACATGCAGATGCAGCACATACGCAATTAGGTTTACGTGTCTGACTAAAACTCTGCGCTACGGAGTTATCGTCACATCTGCAGCCAGAGCAAACAGCCTGGAAACACGTGTTAGTGAATAGGGGTCTAAAGGTTCCTATAGGTTCCTCCCAAGTGGCTGACGCGGGCTGCTCTTGTCCTTGATGGAGCTCATTGCTCATCTACAAGGATCAAAGTTAAACAGATAAAGCGGTACACTTTTTACACTGTTAATTGTTTCAGGCTGAGTGGGTAAACAACTTGATTAAATGGCGTTTTCATAACTGTAGTTTCATCTTGACAGTCTGACATTGCAGCAGATGGAACCATCAAGTAAATTTAAATGAAGATGAGGCTAAATTGCATATCTTCGGAAGAGCTTAAATTTGTAGCTATTACAGAACAGGTGGTACAATATGCCACATTTGTTAACAAGTCAAGCACAAGGTTGATTTGATTAGCACTATTGGTCATGGACTCAAACAGTGCTTAAATGATGGATCTATGTTTGTTTTCACTGTTGTGCAAATTGGAAGTGTACCACTGGCTAATGGCTTTTCTGTCAGTTGTAGATGCACATGGATGACTAAACGTATGTGATTAAACGAATTGGAGGGCTTTCCCGTCATTAGCTTTCAATGTCAATGGCAGCGATATGCAAGTGCACGACTGATTCCACGAACAAGGGTAAATGAACTATTTGTGATAGGGCAAAGGCACAAACAGGGTTATAGATAGATGAATGGAGATGGCACTGATGTGTTTTGTGAGTGAATTTTAGCATACACACTTGCACGCCTATATATAGGACCTATGTAAAGTCCATATATAGATAATGGAAATGAGATGGGAGGGGTTACAGAAAAGCAGATAGAGACAATTGTATAGTTGGGCCACTTACATGTATGGATACATTGGAAGCACACAGGAAAGTGACTTCTCTTCAAAGCGCAGAGTTTTATCCCAGACAGAGAGAAGTACAGTGTAACTTTGAGCACAACAATTCTAAGCTCTTGAATTTTAATTGACTAAGTGCATGCACTGTTAGTAACTGCTACATAACTCCCATAGGCATGCACCGAGAATGAGAAGTGCCAGATTGGAGACTTAATTTAAAACAATGTTAAAATTCAGCTCCTCAGCCCTTTTTCCAATGAGTGGAACAACTCTATGAGGCCACTGAGTGCGGCTGATTTTATGCTAAATGATTGAATAAGAAAGTGGCACCAAAGGAATTCAAACTAAAAAGCTTAGCATGCAAAAGACAAAACATATAACTTCCTGGAGTAAGGCTATGTACGTACAGTAAGTATCAACCATGCTAAACCCATGCTAGTGAACTGCAAAAAGTCACACACCAAAACATACAGACGGCCTATATTTCAGAGTTTGTACTGTTAAAATAATAGGGTGTTGACATTGTTCAGTAAACTCTGAAATGATATGACCCAGTAAAAAGCGAGAGTTAACATCTGCGAAGAGGGAGAATTGGCACAAATAATTCTTTAGAAAACAATGCACAAATCTGCGTTTTATCCTGTGCCAGCCTTTTGTCTCTTTGAGCCCATGCACCAAAATATACAGACACTCCACTAAAGCTCCTGCCACTTGACCCACCATGCACCCAATTCACCACAGCCCCGACACCACCACTCAAGGTACAACATGCAAAGTGACAACCGCAAATGATGACAAACTGCTTTCTCGTTTTTTACAATATGGCTGGTAACATGCAGAATTTGGACACGCAGAGGCAAGACAGGTTATGTTTGCTCCATCTGTACCCATTCAGCCTGCTGATTGACTGGAGATGGAGATAGCGGGTGGGGGAAGGTGGATGCAGGTGGTTGTCTTTCATTCTCAACCATTCTCTGCAAAAATGAAATCAAAAAAGAGGGGGGAAAAAACCTTCCAGCCAGCCTCATCTGTCATGCAAGAACTGATTTGAACACACCAACACACAATAAGGATTCCCCACCGTAAGCCCCATGCACAAATATTGGCTTACAATGGTTCCAAAAATAGACATAGTGGCTGATTGAGAACCCCAATTACTACTTTACACAGTCAGCACATGCTTCAGTTAACAAATGTAAAGAAAAAAGAAAAACAACCTCCAACCACAAGAAGACTACACATAAAAAAAACTCCTCTGGTCAAATCTCCATAAAGTGAACATGCGTCAGTGTCGCTGTGATGATTCCCAGCATGCTGCCATATAGCACCAGAAGCCATAAAGCTTGTCACAACCACTTAGCCACAGCACCGGGGAAGAGAGGAACACAGGAGGATTTGAGTACACTAAAGAAACTTAATGTCTTGAGCAAATCTCCGCCATGCATCATACTTTCCTTGCGTTCCTCTAAAAAGTGCCCTCCGGTACCAAACCACACACAATCAACATTCCCATTTTAGCACAAAGAAAAAAAGTTGAAATATCACGTGGCGACAAGTTCACTGAAGGGGGGTATGGGGGAAAAAATGTAAAAAAATAAATAAATTAAAAAAAATATATATATATAAAATGCTGCGGAAGAAGAAACTGGCATGCCTCAATATGTAGTGTTCTTGCACCCCCAAAACACTGGCACCACATAAACATAACCAAGGAGGAAAGAGGGAAAACAGATATTTCCAAATTAATGTTGTAAAAGGGGAGTCCAGGGAGTGGGATATACCAGCGGGCCGCATCAGAGCATGTCACTAATAAAAGGGGGGATGGGGCTAGCTAGCAGTCAGTACAAGCAAGAAGAGCACTCAAAGAGAATATAGAAGAGAAGAAAAGAGTTAGAGACAGCCTGGAGAAAATTACCTCAATCTTACGGCCCTCCACCAGCGTACCATGGAGCTTTTCTCTGGCTTTCTCTGCGTCGGCGCTGGTCTCAAATGTCACGAAGCCAAAACCCTGCGGTACACCGAGCAAGTTAGAGAGGACGAGGGACGCATTATAAGTGGATTTATGGAAAAACATATACAAAGAGGTATCTACAGTTGAGTGTTGTGGCCTGTAATGTGACATGCAAATACTTGCTAGCAATGTTATTATTAGCCATGTGAAATGTTCTTACCTTTGATCCCCTCTCATTGAAAATAATCTCTACGTCAAGAATTTTCCCAAATTGCTGCAAATAAATGTAAAAATAGAACATTTTATTATTTATATTGCTTAATCTGTAGTCATATTTATTTATATAAAATAGTTCTTATGTTATGTAAAAACCAAACTGCTAAATTATATACCATTAAATAAAACTCATAGAAATTTGAACAATTTACAATTTTACTAAGTTTTACTAAATTTTACTATGCATAGTAGTTTGACTTCAGTTTGTAGTGTTGATTATACTTCTACTGTTCTGAATATTGTGTTAAGACTATAAAAGCTGGGATCTTTCTAATATTTTTAAATACAATAAAACTTCAACAATTACATTTTCCTATAATAAATTGAACACAATGTGCATATGCCCTACTCGCAGGATTAACTGCCCTCTTACATTAATTGTTTGAACTTCACTGTAGCCACACTAACACTATTTCAGTTAATTGACACCAGGGGTCACTATTGTACCAAAGACAAATCCCTCCTGCCTCTTTCTTCTCATCTTTAGCCTTGAACTCTGGCCTCTCTCTAGCACACTGACACACATAGCCAATTAACCCACGTCTCCCTTTCCCATTCATTTTATGCCTCTGTGCCTATACCCCACCCCCTCATGTGACCCTCCAGGGGTCTCCCGACTTGATTTATTATTGATCCTTACCCCAAACATCTGCCTGAGATCTGGGTCCCGGAATCGGAATGGGATGTTTGAAACATGCAGTCTTTTGGGGGTGCCTTTGGCCTCTGCTGGATCCCCCGTAGACCCTCCGCTCGCACCTCCCGAGCCCCCCGTCCCGCACTGTACCCCCGCCTCGTCCTGGGATGTCTCATCTGTTTTGATCTGTGGTGGGGCAAAGAGAACAAAATGGGGGATGGAAGATTAGGAAACATTGTAGAAAACCATATGTGGATTTTTAAGGGAAATTTAGGGCTGGGCAATATGGCTGAAATGCTGCTTTTTACAATAGGTTTATGGTTGTGGTCAACGGTTCTTTTTGTTGCCATAGCAAACATTTCAAACACAATATAAAATTTAATTGTCAAATCTAAAATATACAGCTGAACAATTAAAGAGGTAGAAAATGTATGTAATGTAATTTATTTGTTTATTTGCATGGGAAAATGCATTCAATATTTTCAGCACAATGCTAGTTTCCATTCATAGTTACAAACATAGAACACAACACTACTCAAACATTACAACAACACAAAATATCATATGGCAGTGTTTGGTTTATTGTCCAGCCCTAAGACAAATATAGAAAAGCAAACCACTTTACTTAAAATATTAAAAAGCAATCCTTACATTAGTGTTAGTGGCAGCATTGTTGGCCCCGTTGGCACCCGCCCCTACTTCTGCCGTTCCCTGGCCCGCAGCACCAAACATGGCCCCGGGGCCGAACTCCGTCCCGGGCAGGCCGTTTTGAGGTGGGGGTGGAGGGGGGAACGCTGGAAAAGGCGGAGCCACCAGTCCTTCCTGTCCTCCTGTCGAATCCTGGGAGCCCTGGAGAGCACGCAACGAGGAGAAAGAGGAGAAGGAGAAGAAGAAAGACGATTAGCATATATACAGTCAGTACGCCTTTTCCATTGGCTGATGAAGGCAGAATACCGGGGTTAAAACCTGCCTATTACATTTCACTCTCTCTCTCGCTCTCTCTCTCGCTCTCTCTCCATTTCTCTCCCCTCCTCTCGCTCGCCCACCACCCCCCTTCTCTCCTCTACCTCCATATCTCCGTCAGGCATGTGTTTTCAGTCAGCCGACCATGAAATATTTACAGCAAACACATCTATTATTAAGAGTCAGAAAATTCGATACACAGTTTGAGATACCAAGATGCTCATAGGATGCATGGGCACACACAAACGCGGATAAATACGCCGTGACGTGTTTACTAGGATTTTTTTTAAACTCTAAGTCCAAACCAGTGGATTTCTTTTGAGACTGCATCTATAATTCAGATTTACTGTGAATCAGATAGGGCACCCCGGTCTTTGTTCTACTACAACTCTATCAGGAGCAAGCAAGAGCATCTAGTGAATCTTTATAGCCCTGTTCCAATATACTACGTACACGTTATCTCAAAGAGTGACTGCGCACTGCTGCAGACTTCAATCTTCACACCCTCAAGGGCATCCTCCTGAAGTTTTCGCAGAAAGTGGAAAGAAAGTGTGGATGATGTAAAGAGATGCAAGGAGAAAAGGGTAGAGGACAAACTAGGGCTCCCTGATAAATCTGAAAAATATTGTTATTGCTGTATGGCAGGCATTCCCAAAGTCAAAACTTCAATATTCAAAAATTGTCTGCGGCCCCCTTAATCCTAAATCTTCATCAAAATACAAAACTTAATCACCTACTTCATCAGAATTTCTGTTGACAACAAGCAGGACCTTCACGGGGGCCCCAGACCCCGTTTTGGGACTCACTGCTGTATGGTGATAAATCGCTTGAACTACAATGTTGTGATATTTTCTTGGACAGTGATTTTGGTATAGTGTGTCAAAATCCAATAAGACCACAACTGTCCAGTCTGACTCTAGCATCTGGGGTTAACATACACTGCACATTTAAAGATACATTTCCTGGACCACCCAAGCCAACCAAGGCCATTCCAGCAAATACACAAACTACTAGTCCCATAAATATTTTGAATAGGGAATTCTTTGCTATTGTTTATCATCACTTTATTCACTTTGATCAAAATTTTTTTTTTTTGGCTTTTTTCTCTGTGTATACAAATATAGCTGCCGCGGAAGTATCCACTTTGCATTATGACCAGCCATTAAATGAATGGTCTAATAATACAACTGGTCTAATAATGAGAACCAATTTGATCCATAATCATTTTATTGAGAGACACTATACCTTACAAGTTTAAATGTCTGAAATACAAATGTGTGTTGTTCCTAATTACAATATAAGAATCCACTTTCCTCAATACAAATACTAGATTGCACACGTTCCCTTTATAAACCATACACTTGTGATTACAAGGTCTCAAGTAGTTACTTGTCCAAAAGTGGTACAAAAGTACATCCAGCAACATCACATATTTTTGGATTGCTGTACAGGTCTAAGTACAACACTGACCGAGCGAACTGACACACGGCATCAACGTCATTAAGCGCTGGTGTGGCGTCCGCTGCGGGCTGGATGTGGGCAGGGTAACGCCTAGAGACACTCCGTCTCCAGACAGCCGTTTTAATTAGACAGAGTAACTAAGATGCAACACCACAAAGCAAATGGGTGCTCTCTCTCCCTCTCTCTGCCTCACTATCTCTCCCTCTCTCTGCCTCACCATCTCTCACTCTCTCTAATCCTATAGGTTGACTGACTGAACACAGCTTCTCCACTGTGACAACTGTATTCAGCTAGTTAAGGCTAAAACCTGTCTTCAAGACAGGCAGCTCTGGGCACAACCGACAGAGCGTGCAACTGGAAATTCTGTCTAATCCCAATGCAATATAGAACGACTGTCATTGTGTTTCTTCTTTGTTGTTCAACTGTGGGTATGCCACTACTGTATTTGAGAAAAGCTATTAGCAAATTGTAACATAAGTCATTTATGAAAAACAAGATCATCAGGTCTTCTCACTGTGACCAAGACGGTTGTGGATTGTATGTCCTCCTAGTGTTAGGTGAGTTCTATTAAGGTTCTCTTCCCAAATGCTCAAAGGCATACAGTATGTGTAATGGGTGACTAAACAGTTTCTTTTAAGAGAGAATGACTGTCACTGCATGTCTCTGTGTCAACCCTGAAACTAACTGGCCATTGTCCAGGTACTCCATAGATGAATTTCAAAAAGAATGAATGAATAGATAGAATGTATACTTAAAGCATCACATTTTTGCAAAAAATAAAAAATTGGGGAGGCTCTCATCGGCTGGTTGTTTAGTCAGTATGGCTGTTCAAAAAAGGAAAGCTAATGTTTGCTTACACAGAAGAAATAACTGAAACCTGTAGATTTCAAGGTTAATTCTGATATGACACACGGCAAATCCAGTAGCAATCACAAAACCAAGCCTGGAAATTTTAGAGCACACTAAAGAAGCATGTCACTATTTCCCACCCCCACCACCCCCCCACTTTATTTTTCCATTATTCCCTTTTTCCTGGCTGCCCCTCTCGTTTGGTATATGATGTTGCCATGTAGGGGAGTGTGTCTCTGTCAGTGGGTCAGGAATGCCGGTGCAGTCAAGAGCAGCTCTGGTTTTCATTTATGCTCGACGTCCACTGCAATCTTTTACCACATTTATCTACTCATCTCTCCATTCAGCAATGGATTTTTGCTCAAACCGACTCAATTTGATACAATAAAGTAGAGTTAAAAGGGGAAGCAAGGTCGCTACAGCCGAGTGCAATTTTTTAAGCATTATTGAATATTGTGTTTATAATTATATGATACTCATTGTAATTATAAATGTGTGAAATATTCTAATAGAGCAAGTAATTGAAAATAAGTGCAAAATGCAGCAGAATCTAAATGGCCACTTATTTCAGCCTAATTACTTCTCTGATTAATCTAGAGCTCTAAGCCCTCATGCCCTAATGTCACTATCATTTTGGAATTACATTTTTTACATTTCTTGCCATCAGCATGTGTGGAGCATCCCAGGGCTGGGTTATGCCTATAAGACACACCCTTTAGTAAGTGCAGGCTGCTGCATGTTTATAGATTTACAAGCCCCAACAAGCAAATTTAGACTAGGATTTGGACCTAGCAAGTGTAGCTAATTCTGATCACTTTTAAATACGTAGTATTTGGTATTGTGGTTTGTTGTGTGATGATCAAATCTGTGGCAGATGCAAACATGGCATTTGTCACACCAAGCATATTTTTCTTTTTAATAAAGTGAGCATGTCAAAAATCAAAATGGAGATTCTTTTATGTTGCAGTGGGATTAGACAGCAGTTACAGTTGCATGGTCTGTCAGCTGAGGCCAGAGCTCAGGAGCAGCCGGTCATGAAGATAGGCTTTTGTTTTAGTATAAGCCAAGACTAAAGCTCATCTGCAAGACAGGCAGCTCTGCTCTGCACTGAACTGATACAGCATGCAACTGTAAATTATGTCCAATGCAACATGCAAGAAGTGAAATGTTAAATGTGGTTAAATATAGACAATGCATTTCTGTGATGTTTGCAACACCGTGATGCTGAGGTAATAATCAAACTTATAATTGTTGTTGTTTTGTTTTTTGTGTGGGGCAGTGTTTAGGAGCCTGTGGGGTAAGTTTTATGGTAACACGGCTTTAAATAAAAATGACAGAAGAGTCAAAAGAGGTCCATCTGGAGGAGCTGTTTACCGCACAGCAGAAGGCTGGTGGTGTTACCTGAAGCACCATATGTTTTCCAGAGAGTGTTTGAAGGGTGGGGGGGGGGGGGGGGGCGACGACTCACTGCGAAGCCATTCAAGCGTGGTTATACGTCTATGGGCCGACTTTCACCTAACCACCCAGAAGCCACTGATTAATGGCTAAGTGGCGATGCTACTGGATCTTACTCTGCTCATCAATCATACAGTTTGCCTTCTATAACTACCAAGTGTCTGGGAAGATGCCTAAGGACAGAAGGAACGTCTTCAACCACTGTGGTCTATCTTTTCTTGGGGTGGGTTAGACCTAAAGTATGCCCCCTCCTCCTTTTCGTTCTTACTTGCCACACTTGATGAAAGCCAGGCGGAGATTTTTTTTTTTACTCATAAACCACCAGCGCCAGCCTCCCAAGTCACTCAAAGGTTTTACTGCTCTGTAATGTCTATCAAATACAGGCCACAACCCATGTCCTTATAAGGGCAACTCAAAGTATAGTATGTAGTAGAGCTCATCTACACCAATACTTGCTGATACCTCTATACTGACTAACGGAAACGTGATAAATTTCTTTGGACCAAATGTTGAGTGCAGACCAGCAGTTGTTGACCACACTGGGGAGAATAAATTACCTCCTGCGGGTGGCGGACACATGGCTGTCTGTCAGTGTCACCAGCTCCTCGCCTCTGAGGTGTGTGACATGCCTGTTTTTTGACGGTTCACATCATCGTCAACATGAGCTGCATTATCATAATCACACTGGCAGCTCCACACACTCTCACCTTGGATTTCCCAAAGAATCAGACATGTATAAGAACACGGTCAAGAATCTTTGGTTAGTAGACTCAAAAGCATCCTTCTGTCATTTATCGCAGTTGTAAAGTGAGGTCTGCTGCACCATATGTCAGAAAATTGCAGTTATTAAGTGTAGTACTGCAACAATATCAAGTAAGCAATGACTATGGTCTCTCATGTAGTTGTTTACTCTATGCCTTATCCAAACATAGCATTTAAGCAAACTGTGGTACTACAGAATAAAAATGGTGGTTAGGGACCCAAAGGTGGATTGTAGAAAAGTTCAATTTAGCTAATTTTGAAGTGTCACATTTGTGTTAATGCTAGATTAATTTGTTTATTTAGTAAACAATATACAGACCTGGTTTTATTCAGCTCGTATCATTATCCCAAAATTCAAAACAGATAACACGTATTGCATGTTTGAAATATTATGCAGTGGTTGTAGCGTATCCAATTCTCCTGCAGGTAACATAGGAGATGGTGCATACATTTACTACTCTGCCGCATCCGTGCATCACACCACCTGCATTGAGCCTAGCTTTCTATACGCACTATGGACACTGTTTTCACACCTTAATCCCCTCTTCCCCCCCAAGGCAGTGGCACTTAGAGCAACATCAGTGGTTGACAATATGATCATGGCTTTAAGGGCTTTGTGCGAGGAGTTTAAAGTGTTTTTCAGTGCATTAGACCACCAATACTGTAGAGTGAGCACTTTAGGCTAGTGTCAAACTAGCTGGGCAGAGCACAGATTTTTTTTTTTTGACAAATTCTAGCAATTGCATATATTCAGATCCAAAATAAGGCTAATCGTAAACAAATCGAAATTGCAAATTTCAATCAATCATTTGCAAAGGATGATTGATGTGCTTGGAATTAAATCTTGGTTTTAAAAAACAATATTGCAAATCTAATCACAATCGCATTATTTGGCATGAAAAACGTAATTAGATTTTTTTTTTTCCCAAAATTGTGCAGCCCTAATGCAAATCTATTACTCTCGTTGTCTGAGTTCACATACATAAGAATATTAAACAATTGCATCCCATCTCTGGCTACAGTAATGGACGAAGTACTCTAATGTTAAGATTTAATGCTAATGCTAATTGCTAACAGATTTGACCATTATGAAATATGATCCATTTAAGTTATACATTTTATGAACACTTGCATGAATAGTAAACTTTTAAATATATTTTAATCCAAGGCTGGGCTCATGGACAAAACTCGTGCTAAATCAAAATTTACTAAAGACTAAACCATGACTAAATTTAACCCTAAATATTGTTGGTTTTTTTGTCCTTATGATTTAAGGTCAGGTAGAAGACCGGATCATTATAACAATTAATAAATATTTTGTTTGAGTTTTTGTGCCAGAGAAATAAAATAATTAAGATTCATTATGCAGTCTATAATTAAAAACCCTGATTACTAAATACACAGTGAAATTTAAATTAGTTCGTTGTTGAGTAGTCAATGTAGATGTTTTACTGTAAAATGCCCGTGCAGCAGAACATACAGCCCGTGTCACCCTGATGGCGGAGAATGCAGCCACTCTGTTTATTTTCATGGTGTTTGCAGTTCCACTCCTACAAAACACCAGCACCTGGGCGTGGATCCCTCGTGAATTGCTTGAAGGCCTGTTGTCCTAAAGTGGCTAACCGTGCACTTTTGTGAAGGTAATGCAGAGGATGAAACGGTTAGGCTGCGCTAATACTCAAAGGCCGCGCACTGCCTTGAGCCGTGATCAGTATACAGCAGTGTACCATAGGCCGTGGATTGACAGCAGATCTAGTGAGATTATCACAGAGGAGATAGGCCAGAGGAAGGATGCAACACCTCGGGAACAACTGTCCACAAGTTTGCACAGACACATAGGAAGAAATGTAACAGCAAGACTCTGACTGCAGTATATTAACTACAAGCAATGTGCAATGTGCCAATCGCAAAGAACTCCAAGATGTCAAAACAGTCATTGTTTTATTTTTGTAATTTTTTTTTAGACTTGACTTAGCCCAGAAGAGGAAACCCCAGAATTGTATTTAATCTGCAAAAGGAGACATTAGAAAATCACAGGCAATGTTGTTACTGGGATTTTGAAAACAGTTACCAGTAAAGCAAGCTTAATTAACAGCAGGCCAATAATCCAGAGCATACGATACTGTGGCAAAAACACTATTTACACAAATAACCCACATTATTACAAACTTGTAGAGTCATACCTCTCAAAAACCACAAAGATGGCTCAACATCAACAAACAGATCAGCTGCAAATATTTTTCACTGCATCCCCGCCTTTGTGACTGTCGGAATTGTCTCTGCTGCAGACATCTGGACTCCCAATAAGCTAAGCAGGTGTGCACATGCTTCATAGGACTGAAGAAAGCTAAAGTAGGTAGCTAAATTTTAGCTAAACCTCAGATTAATTTGAGGTTCAGAAATACAGAGTGCTTGTTTATAGTTAAACCAAGAGTATATGTGTAACTCTTAATCAAACAAAAAGCACCAAAAGTAGACAGCTGAAACATGCATTTTACAGAGCAAGGTGGTGTCTGCTGGTGTCACATTTTAAGTGCATTCCCACATGGAGCAGGACCCCACCCCTGGCCTTACACCCTTCTGGTTACTGCCGCCATCCTCCATTTGGTGTCATTCTCTTTGAAGAGGAATAATGTGTTTAGCTTACAGCTGCTCCTGCCCGGAGGGTGAGCAAAACAGCCGAGGAGGGGAGACGCAGGGAAAGTTCATGGTGAAAAGGGCAACATTTGATTGAGATTTAAGTGGTCTTGTTGTGGGCTCAGCCATGCGGAAGTGACCGATCAGTATGGCAGCATCACTTGGAGTAAACATTCAGCCCATTGCCATGTATTAATGCAGTATGCGCTCAATATATGGCACTTATATTCAGCTGAGTTCAGCCCTGCACAAACAAAGTGTTATCAATATGTATAGAATACTAGTGTGCTGCTGGTTGCCATAACATTTATCCATTTTATGGAAGTCAGCATGCCAAAGTAAAGCTGAGAATTGTTGTAAAACTGACAATAAATACAACAGTTACACTAGTAACTCATAACTAGATTAATAAATGTTATTGGTTACATTGTAAATGTTGAACAATGTTATGGTTGTCCAATGAACAGGCGGAGAGGAATTAAGCACATCTGTGACAGACATACATTGCTGTCTGTGAGCTCATGTTTCGAGAGGACAGTGATGTGACTATGTTATTGTTAATAGAAACTATGTGCAGCCTGAACGAGACGCTAAAGTAATTCTAGCAACAACTGGTGTGTGGTAGCTCAGAAACAACTGGGCCTTGGCACCTGTCTCCTCCTGTTCAGGGACAGATGAAGTTTGAGCTGCATGGACAGCTTGGATGACAATGTTAGACGGCCTGCCAAAGCTCCACGCTCTGCACACTGCACACGTACACACATATATGAATCTAACGTGACACTGTGAGCAGTCAGCGTGCTGCGGGGCATGCAACCCCTGCTATACATACATGTCAACACAGGCAATGTGAGCAGCCAATGCTACCTAATGTATGCACCTCAACCCTCCCCCAGCAGCTCAGAGGAACCCAAGACCAGGGCAGGACATGCTCAAACAGGGCCTGAGTTCAGCTCTCTTCCTCGGGCTGTCTCCCATCTAAAGTAGCACAGACACGCCCACCATATGCTACAAGCAGCCTTGCATAAACAGCTATATCACCAAAATTCATATACTGCACTGCGGTAAGTTAGCAATTTAAGTTCATGTTCCCAAGCAAGCACCTATAAAGCTAAAGTCTGACAGCTCAGTATTTCAGCACTACAGCAAACTAAAATGCTAAACTGCCAGAAATCCATGTCAAAATTCTTCCAGAAACCAGATAATTGGGTGAGAAAAGGTTAAAAAGTGCAAAGAAGTGAGCTGCCGGGACAGGCCCCGCTGTTAGCCCCGATGCCCTGCCAACTATCTGACAAAGGCCTCACCTGGGCCAAGACGCTGCAAACCAAAAACAGGCCGTAGCATCAAGCCAACTCAAAATCATTAACAAGTCAGCTAGTTTTTCCAGTTACAGTAAGGCTTCTTCTAACATGTTCACCAGTTGTATACATGTTAGCCATGTACTTACCGGCAGCAGTGCAGGATAGTACAGCCCCATCATTGTCTGCTCCGGAGGTACTACTGACCACTCCGCACTGCTCTCCTCTTGCCTGTGTGCGTCTAGCTCTCCCAGTCCTCCTCTCCTCAGTCTGTGCTCCAGGACCATGAGCTGATGATGGCTTCAGTCCACGTTTGTCTCACACATTCAAATTCTCCCTCGTCCACTCCCTCTTCCTCCTCCTCCTCCTTTTTCACTGATGTCCCTTCTTCTTTTTCTTTCCCCTGTCTGTTTGTCACTCCCCGGCTGCCTGTTTAATTTTTTTTTTTCTCTTTCCTCTCGCAGGCCCGTGTGATCCCCCTCTGGCCTTGCTGTCTCTCTTGCTCCTGACAGCCCGAATCTCTTCACTCCACCTCTCTGGCTTCTCTTTGCGCCGCGTCTGTCATTCACACCTCCCGCCACTGCTCCCGCCCCTCTTTTAAAAACTTTCCCTCCCTCCTCCAAAACCTCAAGCCCTCCTATCCATCAAGGCGTCCATGCTCTCAGTTGTAGCCGACTACAGCCCCTTGCCTGGATGAAGACGCTTGTGTCTTCCTGTAGAGAGAAAAGGAACAGGAAGGAAGAGAAAGATGCTGTCTTCTATCCACGCATTGGCTGCCTGAGAGTACAGAACGCGACCCCCACTGCATTGCAGCGTTTTTTGATGATTTATTTATTGCTTGGCAGCCTGTCAGCCTCCAAAAAAGCAGTGGTAGGTAGGCCAGTCAGTAGACAGTGCTAAGGTAAGCCTTGCTGCGTGGGTAGGCTCCTAGATCACCATTCCTCTTGTCTTCTTCAACTCTTGTCTAAAAAGGAAAAAGGGAGGAAAAACCCCAAAACGAGCACATGCTGAACCTAAACGAGCAGCGGACTATGGCTGCATTGCGCCTGTTCCCTTCGGCTCCGCTGCACTTTATTGTTGGAGGGTGCTTAATTCGCAGAGTGCAGTTTCCTTGCACCGCATTTTCATATGGGAGGGACTGAACCCTGCGGAGGAAAAAAAAAAAAAAAAAGCAAAAGCCCTGATGCCAAGCTTTCAGACATCTGCTGAGTCTGGCTAGAAGTGGGTCCAGAGGGATGTGGAGGGAAGAAGGGCCAGATAAGTGATTGGAGGTGCTCGTGTTAGTAAAAAAAAAGGCTAACTCAGAAAGAACAGAGGGGTCAGTAGCGCAAATGCAAACGACAGATAACTGGATACGGAGATAACCGGATAAAAGGGAAAAAACGAGGTAGGGATGACAGGATTAGGGCTGTAAGTGAGGAGGATGAGAGCATGAATAAGGGGATGACGGGTGGATTAAGCGTGTGGATTGAACGAGGCGATAAAAGCGGGCCGGGGTAATGTACACACAGATGTGCAGTGCTGGGACCTGTACCTTTGGCTGACACAAACAAACACGTGGGCTAAAAACAAAGGCCTATATCTGTCTACGGCGCATCAGAGAATTCAAACAAAGGCCTGCTACCAATGCTGCAGCAACACAATCAATTTAAATTGCACGGCAGGTCCATACAATTTTACCAAATCTATACGTACGCTTTTATAAAAGTGCACCCACATATAATATAACTGCTTATTATCATGATATAGTTTCAGTTTGCAGAGACATTTTTACAAAGGTCTTTTACATGACATGGCCTAAATTTACATGTACTCGTTAAGTGCTATTATAAAGTTCCAACCTGGATCCAGACAATAAAAATTAATATAAATCCAGAAAATATTCATTGTTCTTTCCTCATTTCAAACCATTGCATAAAGATTCATGAAAATGTGCATAATATTTGAGTTATCTTGCTAAAAGGCAGAACTGTAAATACCTCACATATTCTCTTCCTTGTTGTATCCAGAAAAACAATAACAAACAAATATGATTATTATTATTTACTTATTTATCTTTCAGAGATATGCAAAGCAACAAAAACAGAAAAATATGTAAATATATTATTAAATACTTCAACGACATCTCCATACATGATGGTTTTCCATGAGACAGGCCTTCACACATTACTTTTGAAAATAAAAGCCAGTCAAGAGTTTATGTCAATATAAATTTGGCAAGGGCCCAGCAATTTCTTTTTACACTAGATTCACTTCCATCGTCCCCATAATATTATAGTCAAAGCAGTTCTTTATGGATGTTTTCAAAAATTTTCTAAATAGTACGTTTCTATTTTCGATTTACCATTACCAGAATTCTACTTCTAATGTTACTAAAAATTCATTCATTTCTATACCAAACATAAACCATAACTCCAACCGGCATTGTGACCTATATTACCATATGACTCAACTTTTCCATGAAGCCCGTAACCTCCATGTTGCCATCAACTTGTATGTTGTCATTCCTGATCTTTCACATGACATAAACAGCGGGAGAATGACATGTACGCCCACTACCCCCCCACCCCAAAGGTCAAAACGTCTGTGTCCCACCCCCATACGCCACCAGCAGCACAGGCCCCCAGGAGCCTGTCATTGCTTAACACATTCATATTGACACAGGGCAGTTCAAACACGCATACATAACATTGGACAGGAGCATTACCAACACAAATGTACGGCAGATATGTACAAACCCAGGCCTGCTCCAACTAAGGCCAGAAAGCTATTTGCATGATAACCAGGTAGCCGCTAGCGCATGGGGTTAGCCGGGAATACTTTTCAATCTTTTATAAAACAGAGTTGAGTGTTAGTAAATGTAACAGTAACAGTTGTGGTCCATAGTTGTAGCATGAGCAGACAGTGTTGTCCAGGTGTTGGCCTTGTTTGCTCCACATCAAGCCTGGCCAAGACATACTTTTGACTTGGTATTTATTATGTATGATTTATGCCACATATTTACAGCCAAATATTTTTGTGAAGTTATATTTATTTTATTGCCATAAAATATTTACTGGATACAAGAAAATATTTTAAAAATTGTAAGCAAAACAAACATTCAGCAAGCAAATTTTACAGTCTCGCAGCAGCTTTTATCTGGTACAAATTTGAGTGGACCAAGTTATCTAAAATGGCAGGGTAAACACAATATGCTTCTCTGATTGGTTTGTATACGTCATCTTTATGTGTCCATTTGTACTCATTTCTAATGATGATGGTGATTGACGTCTACCCGCTTTAGAGGCAGTGTATCATCCTTTTTCATTGAATAATAGTGAAAAATATCTGGAAAACTATTTATAATAGCTGACCAGCGTACAGTTTTTACAATCTTTAGTAGCTTGACATTTTATTTGTTGTACAATGGATAAATGTTGTACAACAAAAATGTGATAAATGCAGGGAAACTGTTTGCCTTGTTGATTGTGTCTTCCATCTACGAGGAAGCATGAAATTGATTTAACATTTTACATTGCAATTAATCATTTATTTGACTGAAGTTCAATAACCTGACTCACCAGATGGTTCGTTACTAAGAACCATCTGGGGGGGGTTCCACAGAAAGCCTTTGCAAAGGGCAAGTATTATAGATTAATACCTAGATACTGTATGTCATTGAATGCAGCACCTGCCTATCACAAGGCACTTCAGCGCAAAGGTTTTTCTGTAAAAACTTAGGGCGGAATGAAACAAACTCTCGCTACTCCCATGTGCCATCTTGAATGTTTTGGAGAAGACAGGGTGACGCAATTCACGAAGCAAGCACCACTGCAGATCAACCAATCAGGAGGTCTGTGAAGAGGAGGGTCACCAGACTGTCTTTCTATAATACTGAATTTCTTTCTCTCACTAATCAACTAGGCCTGTGCTGTCGTCCCCGAAAAGCAAGGTGTATATCGGCGAAAACGGCCCCGTACGTCTGCCCCGTACGTCTGCCCCGTACGTCTGCCCCGTACGTCTGCCCCGTACGTCTGCCCCGTACGTCTGCCCCGTACGTCTGCTACAACTGTCACCAACGGGCATCT
>JAVQKC010093051.1:0-45764 GCA_036025475.1 Philypnodon macrostomus
AATGTGGTTGTGTGATTGGTGTTCGGTGGTGGTCGGAGGGGCCGTAGGCGCAAACTGGCAGCCACGCTTCCGTCAGTGTGCCCCAGGGCAGCTGTGGCTACATAGTAGCTTACCACCACTAGGTGTGACTGGAGTGAATGAATAATGTACAAAATATGTAAAGCGTCTTTGAGTAGTTGTGAAAAGCGCTATATAAAATTGATGATTATTATTATTATTATTCCAGATTTTAGCTCCATAAAACTGAGCATGCCTGATAGTTTGCGGTGGCAGGTGTTATCATAAGAAACCATTTGAATTCCTAACTTGGTAATATGTGTATAATCTAATAGCGAGGCCCCAGTGGGTAAAGATGGCTCGAAATCACATGAAAATTAATACAATCACTGTGTCAGCCTGTTTAATCTACAGCATAAGTCCACTGGGACCAAACACAATCAATGTCAAGGTTTGAGTTGTAACCTACATTAATCACATCATATACGGGACGCATGTGGATGCATGTGACACACTGTTTTATATGGATTGTATATTATTAATTCTCTATAGGACACTAGAGAATAAAGTAAAAATGGTTGGTGCTGAACTACAAGCCACTTTCCCTGCAGACTTTTGTTTTGCACCAGCTCGTTTAATTGTTTGACTCGTTTGCTGAGCAGTTTGCTGTTAATAATCGTTTGGTTGCCTGTCTTATATGCGTCAAGAGACATAATTGAAAAGATAAAAAACTGTTTTCTGAGATCACGCAATCAGCCTTTTTAAAGAAATGTTTAAGGGCACAAATTACACTAGACACTATTGTTTGCATATAGCTCACATGCCTTTCAGCTTTTTACTGTTAATGTGTGGTTAAAATATTGATCTGTCATTTGGAACATCTTAGCCAGCTGAGTAAACTGTCACCATGCATTTCAACAGTTTCAAATAACATGCATAGATTAATTATAGAACTGTGCCAAAGCCACTGTATGATCAAAACATGTTTTTCTCTCAACAAAGATTCCTCAACATACCCCCCTCATGTCTATTGTCCAAGGTCCAAGCGGCTCATTACTGTAACCCACTATCTCCATCTAGAGGCCAATTGGGGCTACTGGTTAGTTATAGACAAAGAGGGTATTTAGATACAGTGAGAGTATATATACAGATATAGTTATTAAAATAAACAATATATCTCCTTTAAATACAAAGCAGACATTTATGAAGAAAATATATTTCATCTGTATTTCCTTATAAATTATATAATTATAAATTATATAATTATAGTATAGGTAATAAAATAGTATTACAAAACAGAAATGGGTTTTGAATAAAGACTAAGAAATCTATGATGTGTTCTAAATGTTATATTTTTTATTTTTTTTCGGACCGGAACACAACAAAGGGCGATGAGGTAATGTCTGATCTAAGGTTCTGCCGATCAGAGCTCTAAGGGCTTCCCAGAACAAAGCTGATGTCATTGTTGGTGAAACCTGTGAATTGGTAATCAATGTGAACCACTCTGAGCTAATGATGTGACAGTACGGACAGCAAATCGCTCAGAGACCGTGACTAATTACTGTTAAGTAATTTGTAAAATTAATATATGTTACATTACATTTTTACTGTAAATCTATATGGCGTGTTAATGAATAATTGTTATCGGTTAATGCAATAATTGTAACCTTTCATATCTTTATATACTATAAGTGTGCATAATATTTAGCTGTATCAAACAGAAAACACCTTGTCCCGTGGACAAACAAATCTAGGAGGAGACAAAGAAAAGCAGCAGCAATAACTTACCTCTGTCAGCTGTTGCTCTACAGCGCCTCTGTACTCCAGTGTCACCAGCTGCTCTTCAGGGCCCTCTGCTGATATCACCTGGTTTGCAGAACCCAGCACATAACTGCAACAACAATGTGAGATATTAAATATGCACATCTATGATCCACAAGAAAAACAATGTGTCAACCAAAAACATTTTTTTTTATTTAGGTGATGAACAATTATTGATATATATTTAAATGTATTAATAACTCACTATTGAAGCAATGTGGGATAGAGCGGTGAAGATAGTGCGTTACAATGCAGTTTGAAAATTGGTAATTAAACTATTAATACTCTTTTTATATATATTTTCAAAAATTGTGTTGATGGCATAATGTTAATCTTGTACTGTACAGCAGTGTTCAGGGAGACACCATTTTCTTTATGGTTAATTAATATACTCAATACACTCATATTAAGTGAATATGTTATTTATTAGTTAGTTGTTGCAGTCAGTTCACAGTTAGTTAGTTTTTTTAACCCAAAGATTTAGTTTTGTTGGAACAGGTAGTTTAGTGGGTATGTTTTCACGTGTGAACTTACCTGTCAATATGTGCTACACTAAGGCAGAATGAGAACCTCTTGTGGTCCAGTTTCTTCGGGGTAGATGAATAAACCATGCCAATAACAGAGTTACAGCCTTGACAGATGAGATCTACAACCAGACTGAAAAAATATACAACAGTGAAGAAGGCTCAGTGCTTTCGAATACTGCAGGAGGCTCTTCTGCAAAAACACTCTAAACAGCTGTATGATATTAGGGCTACATGTTACAATATTGAATTATGTGTTACAGCTTGTAATTTAACCAAACAATTTTGAATAATAAATAAGGACTAATAGACCCAAGTGATGAAATGTATATGTATATGTTTAAAAGTAAGAAAGAGTCTCACCTAGTGTACCTGGATTGTAATAATTTAAATAACCTCAATAGCTTAAATGTATCTGTAGAGTTATTTTGGGACTTTTATCTGCCATATATGTATGCAAATCTGCTTGCATATAAATATTGCATGAGCCAATTCTGACACAACAACCCTTTACATGTATGTAGGGTTGGGAATAGTGTCAAAACAGTTATAAAGGTTTCGAAACAGTCAAATGAATCGTTTTGGGAGAGAGTTTAATAGACTTACCACGGAGACTTTTTGTCTGGTTCATACATTCGTGTTTCTTCTCCAACCCGGACATTATCAGTCACTCCTAAAAACAAACAACCAAGTAAGCAGTGTGGGCCTAAAGTGCCTTGTAATACATTTGCAGGAACTTTTAAAAATGTATTTAAAACATAAAAATCCACTGACGTTTTAATCGTATTTGACTCTCAGAGTTATCACTGCCATCCCACGACATGGAGTCTCCCACTGGCAGCTTACAATTCCCGCAGATGAACACGACGGGCTTATCGTTCACATCGTCATCCTCCGCCTCTCCATGTCCAAATAACCTTTCTTCGATAACTGTGGAGTTTATGCTACTTGCTTCAAAAGTCCTGCCAATGGCTTTTGGTATGTGCTTATTTATTTTGTCTCTCGTCGCCATGTTTACTTCTGCTGTAGTTTTTGAACTAACGCGGGTGGTGGTGACTTGTAGGCGGAAAAAGTACAGAAAATTAATGTTGAGTATTTCCGCTTTCGTTTTAGGCATCGTAAAATTGTGACCCTGTGACATACCTTGACTCATTTTTGTTAATGTTAACATAATTAGGATAATCCAAATATATTAGTAAATAAATACATATGAATAGTTTACTTTGAGAACTCTTGCTTCTCGTGGGATTTCTGAATTTGTTATCTTGACACGTTTACCATCTTTGTAAAGGAAGTCCATTGTGCAAAATGCTAAATCCATAGTAAATGTATTTTTAATTGGTTTAGCGTGTTTGTTATATTTCAATAATTATTTTTTATTTTAGTTTTTAAAATTGTATTGAATATGTTTAAAATCTAAACAGAGTGGGCAGAGCCTGAGCCATAGACATAAGCGTTAAGCGTTATGACAACTCCATTGGCGACAGTTTTTAAACAGCACTTCTTTGAACTCATTTGTTCCAGAAGCAGCCGCTCAAGGTAAAAAGTGTCTTCAAATGCATTGAGAATTGTGTTAAGAAAGAACTATTTTGAAGCTGCATCGTTCAAATTTGTATGGACCTCCGGTGGCGCAACTCTTATCTCTGTGCTCTAGAGAGTGGGTCGCTTCTGATTGGACGATAACCAGGAAGTTAATTGGGGGCGGGAAACAAAAGCCAGAAAGAAAGCTCTTTTTTTTTTACTGTTCATTACATTTTAGCTGCTAGAAATCAAAACCCGCAAGATGTGTGAGTTGATAAAAAAGGTAAAACACATTTTCTTCTTTGAATCGCGTAGCTAAACACTTGAGTGCTGTGTCTGTCTAATTGTGCCAGTTTTATTGTCAGGTCAACAGCTGGCTAAGTGCTGTGTTTGGTGACCAGCCTGTGCCACAGTTTGAGGTCAACACCAGGACAGTGAACGTACTTTATCAGCTGGCTCAGTCCAGTGAAGCCCGGTGCAGTGACACAGAACTTCTCATTGAAGATCTCAAACAGAAAGCATCTGAGTATCAGGCAGATGGTAAGCAATCTAAGGCCTTATAACACTTTAATCTGTGTAAGAATCAAGGATAATACAATTGTTCATCCCTTTTCAAATTAGAAGACTGGTTATGTTAGTCTAGTGTGTGTGTGTATAGTTATAGTGCAATCATTCTCATCATGTGGGTTCTCATTGTCTAGGTGCTTATTACCAAGATGTTCTCCTACAAGGTGTTGGCTTATCTTGTGCAAGCCTTTCGAAGTCATCTACTGACTACCTAGCTGCGTTAGTGGACAATGCAATCATACTTGGTATCAGAGACTCCTCACTCAGCAGGTGCGTCGTAAGCACAATTCCAAAGTTATTTAAGAAAAGTATTGACATTGTATTTGATTCAAGGCTAATGATGACACATGCTTTGTCCAGCTTTCTGCCAGCAGTGAATAATCTAACTAACGAATTACTGGAGGCAGAGAAGTCAGACCGACGGCTTGAGAGGGAAGCCAAGGCTCTCAGGAAAAGGCTCGGCACAGCTCTGGTCCTCCACGGGAACTTACAAGAGTAGGTTTGGTGTAGAATAAAAAAAAACGCTTTGAAAATGGAAAAGTAAATGACCCGTAATTTGTGTACATTTAGGGACATCAACAAAACTATAAAAACACAAGCTGTGGAGAGCGCGAAAGCAGAGGAGAGATTACTCAATATGGATTTTGTTACTACAAAAGCAAAAGAGCTCAGCCATAGACGGGAGCGAGCAGAGGTATGCACACAAATTAGTTCCATGGTGTGGATGGATAGATAGATAGATAGATAGATAGATAGATAGATATACACACACACACTTTGTCCATAGCTTCTCAACAATGGAGATACATTGATATGATTTTACTCTTGTAAAACTCCATGGCAACAAAAGACAATATCACTTAAGTTCATTGTAGACTCTTACAGTGTGTGCTTCATATTACAGCCTTTAATATAAAAAAGGGGCCAAGGACGGGTCCATTAGTATCATATTAAGAGACAACTGTCTCCCCTAATGCTGCACATTTCTTACTATTCATCATAATACAGGCCCAGCTTTTATCCAGGAACATGGACAAATCTCTGACCCACCAGGCCATTGTTCAGCTCTCACAGGTGCAGTATACCAACATGTTACACCAACATTTTGACAACAAAACACCTTCAGTTTCAGAGTATTGAATGCATTATTGTTTTCTCTACATTCAGGAAGTCACTGCACTGAAACAAGAAATTGTTCCCTTGAAGAAGAAACTGGAGCCCTACATGGACTTATGCCCAGTATGTTGTTTTCTCACTTTGATACACTTGGTAAAAGTCAGAGGCCACCCACAGTTGTTTCTGGGCCACTGTCATGTTGTGTAAAAAAAAACCTTAGTTAAACAAATAATGGCTTGGTGTTGCTAATTGTGGATTTATATTTCATTTTTATAACAGAATCCTTCTCTGGCTCAAGTGAAAATAGAAGAGGCCAAAAGAGAACTGGTAAATGTTTCAGAACTTTACATATGCCACAATAAAGCACATCTAATGGTTAAACACTCTATTCTCAATTTCAGGCGTCACTTGACTCCAAACTAGAGATGGACATGGAGTTTAAATGAATGTGTCAATGTGTTTGTATCATTAAAAATCCATATTTTCCTCATTTTATCAGGTTATGTTTGTCTGTATTTAGCTGCCATGTTCAGATTCAGAAATATGAGCTTTTTTACCCTAGTGATTTAAGTGGAATGTTTTTGCTTCCAACCTTTCATCATCAAATCATCCTTTTTGCCCAACCGTTTTACAGAACACATATTATTGCTTCAACTTTGAATTGTGTTAAACATGTAATCTACATTTTCACATTTCTTTGGGCCTTTTGGACTTTGTGTAATTGCTGTAAAATTCCACAAGCTTTGGTGGGATACGGCTCATGAAAGAAGCTTGGTGCCTAAAGCTAAAATGCACAGACTGGTTTAAATTAGGAGGTCCCTGTCCACACTCTATGCAAAATCTTACCCCCTGAGTGCCTCCACATCTCCCCTGTGGGACCATCCAGACACCCCAACATCTCTATTGGCTTGACTTTTGTATTCCTAACATGTAGATTAACTGGTTACCATGGAGGGGGTCGTGGATTTGAGAAGGGAAGCACTGGGCGCCTCTATTTACAAAGAACTATAGTTTGGATAATCTGCAATTTAGACTACATTGAAAACAAAACATATAGTGTTTAATCTATACACATATATTTAGCGAACAGAAATGAACCATAATCCTAAAGGTAAACCTGTGCCATGGGAAGGGGCTCTAACCAGTGCGTCATTCCAGTCCGCGTAGTGTCGACCCCACTCTGAAATAGTTGTATCTGCCACGCCCACTCCATAATTTCCTCTCAGCTGTTACTGTACGTCGCTCCAGTTTCCTCGTGTATGGTGTGTATCATGGTATTCATTTACAATCCGAAGGCCTGTACGGAGCGGCTCTGATCGTGGCTGTGTCGGAAGAGACGCCTCGTCTGTCGGTCCTCAACAACTTGTTGCGCAGCTGCTATTTCCACCCGCCTTTCTGGTCCATTACTGCGAGACACGGGACCAACATGACGCTTCTTCAACAGTGAATTTCTTGTTATGCAGTGAAGTTTTTTGAATATGACCACACAGACAACAAGTCATGAGCTGGACGCGTCCTGGACACGCACTGGACTGGGGCCATAGTCTCTTTTACCTGAGCTTGCTCCTGTGGGTCAGGCGCATGAACGGATTGGCTGACTTCTCAAGTAAGCTGATGATGCTGGTGCTTCTGATCCATCGTTAATAGTACTGGCTGCAACTATTTGAATCAAATACTTTATAAATGTAAACCATCATCTATTGCATCATTGGTTTATAATGTGATTAATACTAGTATGTACAGCATGTAGGCTGTGCTCAGTGGATCCATGGGACTGTAGCCTATTGTGGAAGTCTGATCCTCAACATTTTATATGTGTATTTCACAGATTACTTGTCCAGAATCATCACCAGTCACTCGGCTCATGCCTGTGATGGACAGCCCTTACGTCTTCACTGTCCACGTCACTCCACCATCTCCATCCAGTCGGCCTTCTACGGCAGCGGTGAGGCGCAGCTGTGTCCAACTCACCCAGACTCTTCACACAGGGACCATAACCACAGCTGCTCTGCTTTTACGGCTCTACAGGTGCACTTTATGTATGGGAAATGCACTGTTTTTCTCTTTAAGTCATCAGCAGTGACAGTATGGGTAGGAACCTGGGGACTATGAGATGTTTTTAATTGTGAACGTGAGGTCCATATGTTTCCAGGCTTGGTTTATATTTGATATAAATAGTTATACACTATTTATAATCAAGCATTGCACAGTTGTTCTACCAAGCCAGTTGGAAGTGTCAGATATCCACTTCCCATCTCTTACCAGGATTTCTGTTTTAACAATTTATTACCAATTTAAAGTGATTAAATATGCATTTTCTGCGTTACAGAAGCTACTGTCAGAGTGTCAAAGTCACAGAGATTGTCAACTGTCTGTGAACCACCTGCTTTTTGGAAACGACCCATGCCCTGGCACCACCAAATACCTCCATGTGGATTACAAGTGTAAACCAAGTGCGTACAGAAACTAACATATCTCTAGTTTTCACCTCTATTTCATCACGTTTTTGTAGAGCCTTCACACAAACAGTCCACCTCTACTTTCCCACCATTATGTCCTGCTCCAGCACCTCATTATTTCTGGCCTTTTCTTCACTCAGCTGAACACAAAAGACATGTGTCATGTGATGGGGAGACCATGGTCCTGCGCTGTAGGCCCCCCAGGGTGCTCAACATCTATGCAGCTGTGTATGGAAGAAGTCTCGGTCAGATTGACACCTGCCCCTCAAACTTGACCCGATCACCACCGTTTGGTGAGTCAGTGGGAAGCTCCTGTAACTGACTTCTTTACTGAGGTCTTTTGTAAGGAGCGTGTTAGGTAGAATCTTATTTATATATTGTATACCATGTTACATTCACATTCTATCTTCCTTTTCCCACAGAATGTTTAAACCACGAAGCTATACACTTACTTTCCAACTCGTGCTACAGCAAACAGAAGTGCGTCGTTGTCGTTGGCAACCAGACCTTTAGGGACCCCTGCTTTCCAGGAACCAGGAAGTACCTCAGTGTTCTCTATTCTTGTGGTAGGAGTCTTAATGCTTTCCCATGCACACATTAGCCTCATGAGAAATACAAATAGAAAAGTTATGTCATATTTGCCTTATTCATTATGAGGCGCATGTTAGCTCAGCATACATCTACAGTTTCCCTCAACAGATTCTTATCAACCATTGTGGTTCTTATCACACACACTAAAACAGTAACCGGGAATAATATATTGTAGGCATGATTCTACTGAAAGGCTGACATCCTGCTAAATGTACTGTGATTAGCACAAATGCCAATGAGCTCATGCTGCTTCATTGTTCATGGATTATACTCGATATCAGATTTGACTTCAACATGCAGCTAAAATATTTCCTTACATGTTCGCTTGGCATCGTCTTGTATACAGTACGTATGAGGTAACGTTTTGGAAAAGCAGAGGTCACATAGTAGTTTGGTTATGTAAGCATACAACATTCAACATTGTTTTATTTTTTAGTACCACAGAGTTTATTGAGAGAGGCAGACCCCAGCATGTTTAGCTCCAGCTCTCCTCCCCCCACTGTGGACAGAAAAGAAGGTAAAAGCATGAAACCTAATGTTGTAGTTTGACATTTTGTGGCATTTTCTTCCATGTTTCTTCTTCATACAGATGAGCTACAAGAACCTTTCCCCAAAGACTCAAGAAGGCCAGATGCCACAGGAGCCATGATGAGTAACTTTCTCTTAACCTATGTCTACATCAAAGGTACACACCTGTACACACATACATGCACTCGTGAATACACACAGAAGTTTTCACAGATGTTTTCTCTACAGAGCATTCAGAAATGGCTGCATTGTTGTTCACCTCCAGCGTATGCATAGGCCTACTCCTCACACTGCTGGCACTATCCATGCGGGTTACCTGTTGGTGGCACCGACCCAGAGACCATAGACCCATAGCAAAATGTCAAGGAGCATCCATGAGCTCCCGGGGGGAGGAAGAGGAAGCCAGTGAGGATGAAGAAACAGAAAGCTCTTTAATCTCAGCTGCGGAGAAGAAAACAATTAGCGGTTGGGAGGAAGTGACCTACGTGAGTGAAGCGGCCGAGCGGGCCGAGAGGATTGAGAGAAGAGACATGATCATTCAGGAGATATGGATGAACGCCTATCTTAATGGCAGCTCGTGTAAACTATGAGACCCGTTTTAAAGCTGACTCTGTGCTCATAACCAAGAACATTTTATACATTTTGATATTTTATGTTTAATGTTACATTTGTATGACACTGGGAAGAGACCAGGGTGTTTCTGACATGGTGTGGGTCTCGAGTGGCACAGTTAACTTATATCCTATGGTAAATTGTATTTATTCATTTTCACCATAAAATTAAGCTACAGGTCAACACACTGAAATAATAAAAAAAGGGCAACTCAGACTAAATATGTCTTTGAGCTTTAAAATTCTATTGTCAGCAACAGTATCAACAAAACTGATAAGCTATTTTAATGACGACCAAATAAGAAAAGACACTACGCCATAGAGACTGGCTGGATGTACTGTCTTATAGACGTTATTTTTGGGACCTTATGTCCTGCAGCTCAGTGATGCTCAAAAGCTAAATACAGGGGCTAGTTACCTTGTTACCTCTGCCCCCCTTTGTTTGTCTGGTAGCAACATCGCACAAAAAGTACTGTACAGATTTGGATTCAATTTTCAGGGAACACCAGGAATGACACAAGGAACAATTGATTCAATTTTGGGAGTGATCCGGGGAAATGAGCCACCTTGGTGGAGGTCTACGAATTGCTATAGTTGCTAATATTGTGACCCTAAAGTATATTTGACTCTTCTTATGTTATAGGGTGTATACTCTGCACACGTAGGAAGACGACAGGTGCGTTGGAGGGAGAGGACTTAACAGGAATCTCTTTTGTTTTATACATCTGCGTATTCAGGCAATACTCAAAACTTGACTGAGTGTTTATGATGGGTCTGTTTTGTAATATGAAGAGATAACCATTTTCCCATTCTCTATCGAAGCTGGGACAAAGGTTATAACACGTGAAGACTTCCTGCCTCATAGCGATTGTTGTTCAGAGCAGTGCGTGCCACCAACAAGAGACAAAGAAAGGAAAGGTGTAGCATCCTTGTCCGTGCACTTGAGGCGGTGTTAAAATGAGTTCTAGTTACACATTTATTCAGTCTTTGAAAGTGATTACGCCATTACACAAGTTATTCAATGCACATCATGTACAGCCACTTTATTAGGTACACCTGTTAAACTACTTAAGGCAAAATGGCAAAACAAAACAAATCAAACTATATCGAAAAAAACAAGTTCAAAGACAATCGCTGTGGTTTACAAAGAGTGGTCGGGAAAAGACAAACCTCTATTGAGTGGTAATTCTGTGGGGGGAAAAAAGGAAAATGTGCCTTGTTGATGCCAGATGAGAAAATTCAGATAAATGAAGAACAGTAACGTAAATAACCACTTGTTAAACAAAAACCTCTAAATCACCCAGTTGAGCTCCAGCAACATAAAACACACTTCATTATGTACATGGTATTCTTAATAAAGTGTCCAGTGAGTATAGAGCACACGTACATTGGTTTTGCACAAGAAACAATGGAATATTTAATAAAATAGCACTTTTATGTGTTTTAACAACTTCAGAACAAAAGAAGTGAAGACATAAATCAAAATATCACTGCTCTTCTGTGACGAGGTCCACCGTTACAAAAGTAAAATGTACATTTGTAGGTGTGGCCAATGACTATGCATCTTAAAGGAGCACCTTTTGTGTACGGTCTTCATCTTGGCCCCCATTTGATGTTGGTCAGGCCTTGAAATTGTCTTTTGAGAGCTTGTCTGTCTGACCACTCAGAGTCCAGGTAGCTGTCATCATCTGTCTCCTCCAGTTTCTAAAAACAAAGAGAAGAGCTGATGCTGAGTAAAGGCAATCTGTGGAGAAATGTAATGTCCTCACCTTGATCTCCTCTTGTCTCCTATGGTAGTGCCGCATCATCTGTTTATGCTGTTCTTCAGTAACCAATGGCTCTCTCGCTGGCGCCCCCTGGCCTTTCTAAACGGAACAGAGGCATCAGGTGCATTTTGTGATATCAATTTCACACATAACATGAACGCAATTCACGTGACATGCCTCTAACCTTTTGGATTTTGACTACAAGTTTTGTCTTTTCATTTTTGCCAACGTAGTCCTGAAGCTTTTTCCCTCTCTGCAGCTCTTTGGCAGCCCACCACAACTGGCATTCATCCTCAGGTACTACTTGAAGAGATGCCTGAAACCAAAGACAAATTGTACTAGGTAGAAGATATTATTAAGTATAAACGCACACTAGTCAACTAGAACATCCCCCTGGCTTCACATGTTACATAGTTTCTCCAAATTGCTGCAGATGAATCCCAATTGTGACTTGAAAATACTTGCATACTTGACTTCACTGTCTGGAGTTGTGTCTATATAAAAATTACATATTTGTTCATACAAATAAAAACAAGGATTTGCCTGTGTTCCTGAAAGGTCTTCTCTGTCCTCCATCTCCATCATGATTGGATCATGTGGAGGCAGACCCATTGGATAAACAATCGTCACAGCCCCTCTCAGTATATCGAGGGCCTCTTTCACCATTTCCATAGTGACACAAACATTCGCCTGAGCTTGTGTCTGCAACATATTGGGGAAGCTTGATTAAATATTTTGTCATGTCAAATAATTACACAGAAAATTCACCAATTGCCCAATACCTTACCTTGGAAATTAATGCCTTTGCTTCATCCACTGTTTTCATTAACACCTCTTTCATTTTGTCATTTGGAGCTGTAATAAAAAAAATCAAATTGATATTAATGTCTGCAAAGTCTGTGTGTTTTAAGCTCTGTGTTGGTCTAAATAAAGAAAATTGAAATATTACTGCTAAACTAAACTCATGGTGACGTTTGAGATGTTCTTTTGGTTTTATGAATGTATGTAGCCTGATACAAAGTCATACCATGTCCATTTCTTCTGCCAATCTCATCCTTTCTAAATACCGGGCCTCCACTTGGAACACACTTGTCTTCCCATTCATCTATGAGTTTCAACTCCACAATCTGTTCTCCTGTCAGGCCCTGCATATTGGGGGGTAAGGTGATGCCGTGGTCTGCCAGCTGTGAGATTTCTGAAGAAACACGAATGAGTTTGTTAGTAAACATTGGGGTCAAAGTTATTACACATTCCACAGAGACCAGAGAGCACAAAAAATAAGTACAAATCTAGTAAGAGGATATCATTTTCACCTGAGCATATTCTCTCCACTTTGAGTCTCCCGTTGTAAATAGCTGTAATTTGCTGGATTACGGTCTCTAGAGGCGCGTCCACTGTGGCGCTGAACAGAAACTGGCTTTCATCTCCTCGCTTCACGTGCAACTGGACCATTTTGTTGTCTTCTCCGTCACTTTATCCCCTGGAAAGATGTTTCACGGACTAAAGTTGAATCGCGAGGCGACCCTGCGACACCGACTGGTTAGTTTTGGTCGCTGTGTAACCATGACAACAGAAGGGGCCGTAGACACTTCCAGAAAACATGCTAATGCTAATTTACGATGCTAACTCACAAGCTGATCTGCTGAATAAAGCCTTCTCTTTGTGACAATTTAAGGATCACATAATATATAATATATATCTGAAAGGCCTCTTACCTTACTAATAAGATGACAGCATGACAATCTCTCAGTAATGGACAAATATTTTCAATATAACACGAGAATCACATTAGCCACATCTCCTGAAATGCCGTTTGTGTCTCAAGTTGCGTCAAGCCCCAGTGGCGCCCCCTGGAGGGAAATTATTGACAGCCTCGTGTCGCCATCATTTTGGTCTTGTGTACGTTCCTTATTTTTATGGTATACACAAATGACAACCGAGTTAAAAGGGGACAATAGCATTTAGTAATACATGCTGCTTAGTGTAGCTGATTTTATGATACAAAGAATAAAACACCAGTAACACTCAGGTAAATGTACATTTATTTTGCATACATACAACATAAACGGCTTCATACATATTGTGCATTTGGCTGTGCACATAAAATATAGAACCTTGGATATTAACATGAATTGCAGCTTCACTGGAGTACAGACAGAATATGTTCAACAACACAGACTTATTTACTATGGATTATATCATAAAAAGAGACACCAATCACACATAAGGAACAGTATGTTTCCTATAAAATCTCTTTTGGTGACATGACACAAAGCTCTGGCTAATCACCTATGGTTACTGCTACGGCACACGTTTGAATTACACTATAGATGTGTTAAAGAGACAAAAATTATGTGTGCATGTAAGCAAAGGCAAAAATATACACCTGCTTACATATCCCCTGCTCTGGCTGCAGTAAATTTTGACGAAAATAATTATTTTACAATGTGATTCATCAAAGCGCATTAGTGTTAATTGTCACACGGTACTTTCTTTAGTCTGATAGGTCATCTTCCAAATACAACTGTAATCAGTGTACTTAAGAGGTTAAAGGAAAACACAACTACTGATGGCCTGATAGGATTATACTGTAAGTATACACACCTTTTTGAAAAACTATTGCTCATCATCTCAACTATCATCTTACCAACAGCTCTGAGATTGACAGGAAAAACACTGACATGACACCTCTGAGGTCAAAACCAGCAAACCATACAGACAAAGGGAACCCACAGGTTTTACTGGCAGATAATACCACAGTTTTACAAGTGGATCCACAGGAGCACAGGGACACCCAACACAGTGCCTTACATCTGAAAAGTAGGCCAAGGACATAGAATATAGCCAACCGGGAAAAGCCTTTAGTCAAATAGATAATTAGCTCTTTATGTAAATATTTAAGATATCACTCCCCTTTGTGTCAGTATAGACAAACTCATTGCGGGTGGTCTTTTAAACAAAGGTCCTTGGTTTGCTATTGTTAACAGTTTTGCATACAGTGAAGCCCCTCTCTCCAACCCTAGTCCAGCCTGAGCTGGGAATCTGAAATGTTACTAAAGGGACCGAATACTAGGTTTGCTTCTGAAACTGTAAGCATATACACAAGGAGACGTCCTGAGGGAAAAGTCCATTCTTTGCTCTTCCTCTGCCAATTCTGCACACATACACACTCACAGCCAATCACAGCACAGTCAAATACAGACAGATGATATGCACCTCAAACACAACACGTTACTTGGTACCACAGTGTCAATACAAGAAAGTTTACAATGACTTTTTAAGATCGATAAAATAGAAGAAAACAAAAATAAAATCTCTTAACTACTGCATGATGTACTACCCACAGACCACACCATCTCAGTAGTGTAGGTATGTGCACATACAGTCTCGCCACACATTCTCTCAGTTTACAATACTATTGTACACTGCTTTGGATCAAAATTAGGTTCACAATAATTAAAAAAGTCCTCCCAGTCATTCCCCTGCATCACTGCCATCGAAAATAATGAAAGTAGGATATGGCATTTGAGTGCATTCTTGATACACTAAGTCAACACAAACACACATCAAGTGAATAGTTTTCATATTGAAAAGATATTTATACATATTCACTATGTATTACTTTTGATATACAGCTACAAAATATATTTAGCGAAGCGTAACAGCTCGTTGACGTATGAATATTGAGATGTGGTTCAGTCTAGCGGCAGTATACAGACAATGACTCATACTGCTGTTGCTCACCATAACATCAGCAAAGAAGCAAAACCCAGTGCAAACTAAATTACATTCACAATAAAAATAAGCATACCACTATTTTTGGTCACAAAACAATAAAAAAAAAACCTAGAAAGTAACAGAAACTGAATATGTAAAACCTACAGTGCATAGCCTCACCTTTCCATGTAATAATTAATTGCCATCAAATCTGAGAATGCCTCTTTGCATGTCAACAATATGTCAGATAAAATTAGACTAGTAGGACTCAAAATTAAGGGGTGCATACAATTGAAAGCAGTGCTGATATTGCACTTAACTTGTGCGTATAGATACTGATGTTTTATCCTGTGGACAAGGGCAGGATTTGAAATCAGAATGACTAATTAAATGTTCTATGCTTCTTAAACATTGCCTCTTTTATACATAAACACTCATACACAATATAATAGATCTATACATACTGTTATCTGCATATGCCCTTTACATAGTGAACCTATCGCTCCGTTGGCTCTCTTGAGAAGAAGCAGCTGTCACTGGTGCCGTCTGGCAGCTTTGGGATACTGGCTGCAGTTCTTGTCGGGATCGGAGGAGGAAGAGTGGGGAATACTGACGGAGTAGAAGATAACCAGTCAGGCTCCAGGTCAAAAACAGAACGAGAAGGCTCAGTCTGTAAGCTGGAGGGGAAGACGGGGGCTTGAGGTGGCATCTTTGTTGAAAATTCACCATCATCGTCGAACGTTACCCACTGCTTGCTTGGGTTTCTGGCTGGAGGTGGCTGCTGGAGTGGGGGTGCCCGGGCAGGTAGGATTGAGGAGGGATGGGCCTGGGGCAATGCTGGGGCAGGAGGAGTCAAAGGTTCAAGTTGAAAAAGTGGAGTTGGATTTAGGGGCGGTCCAAACAGAGAAGAGGACTTTTGTAGCTGAGGGTGAGGTGCTGTGACAGGTGCAAGAGGAACTGTGGCAGGAGTAGGGATGAGTGGCTGGGTGAGAGCAGACATTGTCCTCTGAAGATTAGCCTGACGATGGACGCTGAAATCCGGTGTGACCGATCGGCGCTGTTCATGCTGCTGTTGCATTAGGGGGCCCGTAAAAGGGTTGGTGCTACTGGGACGGGTGGGGAGAGGTTCATTTGGGAAAGGGCCAGGGGATGTGCGGAGCGTCTCTTGTGAGCGACTCCGAGATGGGACCGGAGGAGGGGGCAGTAACGTAGATGTGAACGGTGATGGTGTGGAGAGGGATGATGAAGAGGAAGAGGACTCAAATGCCTGAAAGTCGCCTAAAGCTGAGGACTGGAGAGAGAAAAATGTTGGGAGAGTATTGAAGGTAAATGCAGATGGAGGAGGTTGTGGGGGAGAGTGCAGAGAAGAGCCCCTGGTCAGAGACTGGGTGTTCTGCCACGAGGATGAGGACGAGGAAGATGAGGAGGAGGTGAGGAAGTCAGATGTGAGTATGTCGAAGGGGTCGGGCTTCCATTGTGCTTCACTTTGGATTCCATTTAGTCCATTGGTCTAAACAGAGAAAATATAACAAAAGTCACAATTACTGCATAGGTGCTATGACTACAATACCCAGTGAAGATTATGGTTAATTACACAGATCCAGATTTGTTGAATTTTGTTGAATTATTATTATTTTGACTGGGGACACTTAGCTTGCAAAATAGGTCAGATTTTCCTTTTTTTACCACATACTATATTTTATAAGCCAGCCTTGATGTGTTCATTAAAAACATAAACATACTCCACCAGGTATGGATGTCATATATAGTACACACTATTGCTAAAATCAAACCAATGACACATACTGTCAAAACAAAATTATGAAGTCATTGCATATGTGCTCACACCTAATGCACAGTGAGCACATATGAAAGGACCATGACTATACAATGCCAACATTTTAAGTGTATTATGGCAGGACATTTTTGAGCGTAACACAAAAATGCAGTGAACTACATATCCAGGATAACTTAAAGGAGAAGATGAAAAAGACAGGACAATCAAATAAGATCTGAAACAGGAGAAGAATGAGAGGTAATGACATTGGACCAGAGGGCTGTGGTGCTATGGAGGATGAAAAGTTGGTTTAATATCAAGTACCTGTCACCCTGAGGGCTTCTCCGGCTTGTGAGAAAAAGACATATGTTTTAGAAAGTAGGAAGAAAGACATACTAAGACAAAGCAGCAGCAAAGTAAGAAAGGGTTCTTTAGATTTGAATAGAATCCATCTAAGAGACAGTTTTGCAGTGACTGATCAGCATAATAATAAAATCACTTCCTAAAGATCATGGAAGAGTGCTATCTTTATTAATTAATTTGCCTAATCTGAATGGTCAGACTATACCTAGCACAATACAAGCAGTGTGGTAACATTTTTATTACTTTGCCTATGTTCATAGTGAGTTTTAATAAGCAACACACCTGTGAAGCCGGGGCTGTGTCGGACTTGGCAGCGTCCGGTGGCAGGGTGTGCTGTGAGCGGGACCGTGGAGGTGGTTTGGGTGAAGCCAGAGCCTGTGGAGGTCCAGTCGGGGCAGGAGCAGCAGCGGGGGTGGGTGCTGCTGCTTGTTGAGGCTGCATTGGAGCTGGAAGTGAAGGCTGCATGGGTGGAGGAAGCTGTGGCTGAGGGCCAGATGCACCGGGCTGAGGTGGACCCATGGTCCCCGCCGATGGTCTTACTGGAGCAACAGGACCTGAGGGAGGAGGTCCAGAGGGAGGAGGTCCAGAGGGAGGAGGCCCTGAGAGAAAGAGAATAAGAAGAATAAGAATTCAGTAAATACAGGAAATCAATAGATCCTCCACACTGCTCTTTGTTGTGGATGTTTCTGTACATCTGTCTCTGTGTAAAATCTATAGTTCAGGAAAGGGTTTGGTTGGTTTTTACTTTTTTTCAGAACAATGGCAGCAAATAGATTTTTTGTTTCCACTTTCTGCTTATCTACATTAGGGGTTGTGGGCAGAAATGGGTAAATGAAGCCTTGTGAAGCTTTTGAGGCTTGTTTTGGAAAAAGATTTGAAGCTTTGAAGCCTCTCTTCCAAATGTCATTAGTAGGCTACCAGTGACATCTAGTGGTCAGTTACAATTATAGCAGGAACACATTTGCCATGTTCATGAATGCAATTTCCAGTTCTTGTCAAAAATGGCAATGGGAGTCAGGGAGTTTTGAAGCCTCAACACAGTGTTTGAAGCTTCACTGCTTCACTTAAATGAAACAGGCTTTAAAGCCTCAGCTGTGGGTAACAGGAGGCTATCCCAGTAATGCCTGTTGGAGTACAATGTCGCAATGTGTCAAGATATACACAACAACAAGAGGTATACAACTCTATACTCGCTCATTTATTCACAAGGATACATTTTTAGTCCCAAATTCTTCAAACACGTGTATTTCGCTACAAAGGTGTTGAATGACCTTATATACCTCTATACAATTTTTACCTGGGGGCAGATCAGGGGCTTTGGTCTGAGGGGCGGGCACAGGTCTTGGTGCCCCAGGATGGGTGTCTGGGATGGGCCGTGGTGCCCCGGGATGAACCTCCAGGATAGGTCTGGGAGCTCCAGGATGTGAAGGAGGCTGAGGGCGAGACTGTGGAGGCATACTGATCACCCCGGCCCGGGGAGGAATGTTCTAGACACAAGGAACAGAATTTATTGGACAAGTCTTACTAACATTTTATGAGTAATGTAAATATAATCATTCAAACTCACAGGTCTGGAAGGCCCAGGTGCTCCTACTGCTGTCTGGCCTCTTCCTGAAAGATTTATAAAACAAAGCAGCTGTGTTAAATGTGTAATGTGTATGTAATTCTCCTTATTAAGACCACAGTGCCAAGAAAGTGAATCAAAGTAAAATAACAGAGTTGAAGAATAACTTTTACATAATCCAGAAGTTGGATGTACGCCCAGATGAATAGCAGACAATTCTTGGCACACAATATTATTAATGATGACCCAGCAATTTCTGGACTGCAAAGAGATTGTGAGATCCAAGAGTGGAAAGTGTACCACACAGCTTTTAGGTCTGTGAGCCTGCAAACATGTTCCCACTTGCTTTAGATGTTTGTTTCTGTTTAACTCTTCACTGTACAGTTGCTAAATGGAAGTAAAGCCTGCTCACCACACACACCTTTGGGAGGAAAAATGGCTAACCACGCACACCAAACAAACGGCCCCGGTGAGGCTACACCTCTTCTCCTCTACCTCGGGACAGGCTAGTGGATTGTAGCAGACTGAATGATATTCTGAGACTGAGATATTCTAAGAAATGCAATGACAGATTGTCAAAGAAAAATAGAACCTATACACATGCAATAGTCCACTCACCTGCTGCAGCATCGGGACGAGAAAGAGAGGGGCTTTTTGCTCCTTTGCAGCACAAAGGAAACCAAACCACATATTATTTTACACAATGGACAGCACTGGCCCTGGCAAGACTACAGGTAGAACTAGAAATATATGCTCCAAGACTAGGTCTGAATGTCCTCTACTTGAGAGGGATTTTCCAACGAATCATAGCAGATTACGGGAATTTTATACACATAGTCCACAATACTCAAATTGGGAAATTTGAAATGGATTAATATAGGGACTCATTTATACCAGGTTTTATTTATAACCAATTCAAACTTACCGAATACTAAAAGCATTTGAAGATTTGTTGCACACAATTACAAAACCAAACAAGAGCCACAGTCTACAGTCCACCATCAATGTCCACACAACATTGATGAAAAATATGAATCTACAAACATCTGAATGGCACTTGAACAGTTACCTTCACTGTCTCTGATTTCAAGAAGTGGGCTGACAGAGTCTTAAGTTCAAACAGGGAAACAGTCTTAAAATCAAACTTAAATAAAATCATAAACAAAATAGTATATAACCACTGTGTATACTTTATAACAGTTAACTAAATTAAAAAACAGATAAATAAATGAGACTGTAACACTCAAAAACATGTACAGCACAAATGACCTATATGCATGTAGCACTGTGGGGGCAGTGTGTTTTTAAATGTACTTTATATGGTTTAGTTTAGTGATGGATCACAGCAGACGCTACTGAGAAATGCGAACCTGAGCTTTCAAACATTCAGCTGTGATATGAAAAGTGATCACAATGATAAATGGTAATCTATTAAAGCCTGCCATGGCCTGTAACTGTTTAGTCCTATGGGTTTAGTTTTGTACCTGAAGGTGGAGGTGGGCGCTGAGGAGGAGCAGGTCGAGCTGGAGGAGCATTCGGACGAGGAGGGGGGGGACGTTTAGGTTCAAAACTCTGGGACGGGGGGGCACCAGGCTGGAAGTCAACAGGAGGCCCTGAAAAAATACAATAAAAATAAAGTCAGGTAAAATAAAAAAATCACGTTCATTTTAAAAAAATTAAAATAATTCTTACATCATCAAGTTAACTACTGTACGTCTTTAACAATATATCTTCAATTCAACCTAAAATCCATTACACCAATTAGTGTGTTACTAAGCTTTATTTAGGTAGTGGTGACCACTATCTAAATAAAGCTTAGTAACACACTCAAATTATGCATAACAAACATATGCATACGTTTACACACCACACAGTGCACTTTACCTGAAAGTCGCCTGCGCATTTTACCTGAGAATCGTCTACGCAATGAGGGACTTACATCTGCTTCCATGCATCACAAACAGAACATAATTGCAAGTTTATTCTTTGTTGTGACTAAGTATAACAGCCCACATTTATCAAGGTTGCATAGAAACAGATATATAGGAGTAAAATGTAAGCGCTGGAGTGTGAATTATGAAAGTGGACGTACCAGTAAATGCTCAACCAGCAATTGATGAATAGGACAGCAGAAAACCTGTGTGACTGACAATCAGGCTCCTTTTGAGGCTTAATTATGAATGCATTTGCTACTTTGCAGCTAACTGAGCACAATATAATATACAGCTCTGTTTTACTATAGCTCAGCTGTCCCAGACTGAGCATGCTGACGACAGTGTGCGCACACGCTTAATAAATGAGGGCCAGTCTATGTAGTGAACACTTCAGAAGTCTATAGCTGCAACCTACAAGCCAGAAATGGCTGAGGACGGACATTATTTATTTCCTTATTCTAAATAAATTGTGTTTAACAAAACAATGAAATCCTAAATCTGATTTCATTAGGTTTTGAGTTTAACTGTAAAACTGTTTCCAGTTTACAAAGAACTACAGTCAGTGATCAAACATAGTCAGATATGCCCCATGTCAGTTTGGACATTAAGGGCATATATGAGCCTCTATGAGCCACTCACTGAATAATAATACTGACAGGTATATATATATCCAAGACACAACAAGCAGAGAGGCATCATAAAACACACCACTATCTATCAAAATGAGACCCTGACACAGTTTACCTGATGGGCGCCTACGTACTGAAGGACTTGACTCTGTTTCCAAGCAAACACATTATAAATCTACAAGCTAAAGGTCATACAGCAATATATCCATCTAATTTACTTTATACAATATGAATTTTGAACAAACAACTCAACAAACAACTAGGCCCACGCTGTTGTGGGTGTATATCGGCGAAACCCCATACGTCTGCTCCAAAAGCTGTCACCAACAGGCACGTTAATCAGACATTGTTCGTTTGCTCGTATATTTTTAACAAGCAATGAAGAGCAATGAAGAGGCCCCGCCCCCAAACCATGACAAATATATGGGGTCTACTTGAATTTTTTTATTTGTCTGGACACTATTGGTCATCATATTGGTCAGATGTGTTCAAACAACTCTTGTTTCGCCGATATTACTACTGAAAGCCAATAACAAACTTGTTTATATATATACCAAATGGCCTACAATATAATATAAAATGTAACTGTATGCTCATATCTTAAATCAGTAAAAACATAACCACACACACACACACACACAGTTTACCTGAGAGTCTCCTGATTCTTGATGGACTCAGACTCACATCTGCTCCCATGCATTAACAAAACAAAGTTATGGTTTATATTGTACACTAATGTGTACAGTGTATGGCTTTGTTTGGTCAAACAGCCTGCCCTAATTAGAGCTGCAAAAGCCACAAAGCTTTAATAATAAGAAAATATAAATAACACTTATTCAACACTTTTTAAACAAGCTCTCCAATTCTAAAAGCCACATCACACACTGCCGTTTACCTGACATTCTTCTGGGTATAGATGCTGGATTTAAATCTGTAGCCATGCATTGTAAACAAAATGTTGGTTTAGTCTTTTGTATGTACCGAGTTAGGTATATAGCAGCCTAGTTATAACAACGTATTTATTTACCTTGTGTGGGTCTAGCGGGTTGTATAGCTCGATTGGGCCGGCTGGGGGGTGCAGGTTCTCCGTGGGTGGGAGAGGGGCAGGGGCTGCTGCGAGGAGAGGGCAGGGGCGACGACCCAGGACCCACCCCTGCTCCGGGCTGAAGGTGCTGGGGAAGAATCTCCTCTACCTCCTCATCCACCTCACCTGGTACACAGAATTAGGAATTATATCTTGGACAAGGCACAATTGGATTGAGAATCTAAAAGGTGTAAAAGGCTTTTTGGCAAAATTGTTCCTGGTTAAAACTGTCAAAATATAACAGTAAAATTTCTTATCTTTGTCTCAACTGCTAGATCATTCTAATTAAAATGGGTATAAAATATCAGAGCCAAAAAGCCATTGGCGTGTGTTATATTTTTTTTGTCATATTACAATTTTATGTTACAGATAAAAAAATAATAATTCTGTATGTGTATTTATGTAATTTACGTAGCTTTTAGAAATAAAAAATCCTCTAAAGAGTCACATTATGTTAGTAAAGCAATGCTCTTTAGATTCTCGCTCCTCAACGGGCAATAGCGAAATTCCTTTTCAGCCGTAATTACCTTCCATGTCAAACTCATCATCTCCCATGTCCGTGTCTTCGGCCAACAGGGTGGAGCTGGCAGAGGTGGGAATATTACCACAAATCCTCTCTACACTCATCTCCTCCTCAAGACTCTTAATCCAGCCTGGACTCTTCAGACGGATATCAATCAATTTACCCATGACCTATAATGTCAAGGGGAGACAGAGAATAAGATGAATGAATAGGTACTTAAATATTCATATAAGTTATTATAAGGGGATATTGCTTACATTGGAAGCACTAAGAGAAAGGGCAGCAAGTGCGGAGTAACCTTCCAGGAAAGTGACCCACATCTTCTCCTCCACAAATCTAAAAAGGACAGTAAGGACATTGTCAGGGATATTTCTATTAGCATAAAGGATGTGTCTAGAATGCAGAAGCCTACCTAATCAGAATGACCTCGCCGAAATTAGCAAACTTGTCCAGCAGCTCATCAATAAGAGCGTCATCAAAGTAGTCATCTGGGCCAGAGGAGCAGAGGGAGACCAGGATAGTGCCATCCGGAGGGCCTTGAAGAGCAATGACGTCTTTGTAAACCTGGTGACGTGCTTCTGGGTCCACCTCAAGGATGTCTACGTCTATGACAGCAACCACAGGCCTGAGGACATGAAAGCATGGACATGGGTACCGAGATTAAGGTCAGACTAAAAAAAACTTATCATAATCAGCCAGTTTTACTTGGAGCATGTCTTCAACTATTGAGTAGCTTGTTGTATCCAAGTTACCTGTGATCTGAGGTCTTTAGCTCTGCTCGGCCATAGTACTTGAGAATCCCAGGGCTCCAGGGATGATCCGGATCATCTTCACACTCACCAGTAACATTGGTCGCTCCTACAACATTCATCTCCTCAGCTGCAAAACATGCCCCAAACAGTTAATAGTACGAAAAACAACAAACGTTTTTATAAAATATTTTTCTCACCAGTTTGGTCAAAGTTCCACTTCCTTCTCTTCCACAGTATGCGGTCAGTCCAGGCCGGAGTGCGGCACTTCTCACTGGTGTCATAGTCCTCTGAGAACAGGTCATACTTGTAGGTGGGGGCAAAATCTAACTCACCCTCAATAAACTCTTTGAAAATCTGCAAAAAAAACAGGCATGTGTCTTAAACTTAAATTCAGCATTAATATTTACATTAACGAGATCCAAATGTTTTTATTTATAAACATGAAACATACAAGACCAGTATTCTTCTGATCTAACAGTTGGTCCCCAGCTGTCAGAGATTCCCAGTTCTGTTGTCTGATTAGCTCTTTCACCTCTTCATTGGGAATATTGATGCGGTAATTGAAGTCTCCGCACCAGAAAACATAGTCGTGTGAATCTAGCAATCGACCCTAGTGACAACACACATTTTTATTGTGTGCTCAGACAGCACTGTGAGTTCATTTATATAAAGTTGTTATACCATGGGGAAGCTGAGTTTGCGTGAGATTTCATTGTAGTCATCGTTCCTTTCTTTAACCTGCGACTGTCCAGCAGCGAAGTGGGAGCAGACAAAGCAAATGCTGGTGGTGTGAAAGAGCAGGCGGATGGCCACACCGCCTTTATTACCGGTGGCCCCGCCCATTCCTGTTTTGACTGTATCTACGGCAACATCCCTACAAAAGAGGATTACATATTAAATGATACAATGACTTCCTATAGTACGATATTTACATGCATTTACATTTACGGATACCTGATAAAGGGGGCATGATGTGGGCGGATGAACACAAACAGACACACTCCAACCAGTTGCTCTGAGGCAAGTAGGACATACTTATGGTCCCGTGAGATATTCTTCTGTAACTCGGCTGCCCAGAGTTTCTGATTAGTAGTGCTGAAGAAAGAGCAGACAGCCTATCAATCAGTTATTATATATATATATATTTACATAGTAACATTTTCATTTGGAAACATTTCTGTACAAGTGTTATTTCTAGTTTTTTTGTGCCATAGAACCGGGAATATAATTAACTATGTAGTGTCAGTTTTGTATATGTTAACATAATTATAGTAATAACTGGCTCACAAGATTGCTTTGTGCTATGAAATGTACTCCACTTACTTTGCCAAATGAAATCAAATAAAATAACTTTACTATTATTTCTAAATGGCTGAAAACAAAAAGTCTTTTGTACAGCCCATGGGAAGGTATGTCATAAGTGGACTGCACTGGTCAGTTATCTCACAGAAGAATTTAGCACACACTCACATACCTGGCGCTGACAATGTTCCCAGCATTCAGTTCAACCATTTCCTCAAAACCAATGGCAAAGATATCTATGGGGTTTGCCTTGGTGTCTGTGAATAAAAAGTGTTTAAATTATAGGACAAAGCTGTGTTTATTTTATGCCGTAGAAACAGGTAAATAATGGCTTACTCTGGAACTCAGGATGTCCCGCCTTCAGAGGGGCGTCCAGAAGCCAATCGTTGAGTGTCTGGTTGCGAAAGGCAATGCTACGAAACTGTTTACCACCGTTTACATTCCAGGTGCCAACACATACTCGGATCTGCTTTGGCCTGGTGTACTTCTCGTAGCTCTGGCACATTCCCAGCAAAACTCTAGGGGATGCTGTTGAACAAAAGGATAATGTTAAAGCTGGAAGTGGAAAAGTAATGACATTTTGTGAATGGCAGGGTTCTATGGGACAGGAAGTAATACAAACATTAAGGAATAAAAACAACAGGTGTAATCTAAGATATAAAACAAAGAAAGGCAGAATACATCTCGCAACACAAGAACAAAAGACTTTCAACCTGTAAATAACCACTAATTTATCTTGATACTTGTTCATCTAGACTTGTACAGAAATGTATATCACACACTATGTTATAGGACTGATGACATGCAAGGGTCAAACAGTATTGGAGGTAAATGATAAAATGAACAAACAAACACAAATAAAAGAAACATGTAAAGATGATAAGATCCATCCACTTTGTGAGGTTGGCCAGTTACTGTACCTGATTGTAAGACCGGCTCAGTGACTAAGATTGTAGGCAAAAGGGGAGAGAAGGGAGAGAAGGAGGGGGTTAACCAGTGTTTCAGCAGATAATGCGAAACAGAGCAGTCAGAGAGTGTAATCTAACTATGCCACAACACTTTAGGCAGAGCAGAAACATGGTGGCCATCTGTATTGTCGCTAATAGAGGAAGACAATTAATAAAATACATTAGGGTTAGTCATTAAAAAAAAAAAAATACCATAAAGACTGGAGGTTGTGAGTAGAGCTCGAGCCTTGTCAGCCAGATAACTGTTAAGAGTGGACCCCAGTCTGAGGATGTCTATAGCCTCCTGCTTCGAACTGTCAAAGAAGTTGTTCTGAATAGTTCTGGTGACTGAGCGAGCTCCATCTTTAAGCTTCCCGGCCTGCAAAAAAAGAGAAAGTATTATATACTGAAACAAAATGTGAGCAAATCCAATACCATGCAAGGAAAGAAGCAACAATAAACCATTGATGCGAAATCAAGATTGAGATGAAGAATTTGAAACAAATGGAGAGAATTTTAATGACTACATTGCAATGTGGTGTCATTACTTCAGCAAAGATATAGGCAATACATTTCAATAAAACTAAGAAATAATATTTGGCAAAAATCTGCTGAAGAAGTAGATACTAAATATTTATTGTCTCAGTACATAAGTACTGGGTACCAAGCATCACCAAGCCTCTTCCAGAGAAGAACAATCAGAAGCCAACCTCAACCTTTAAATGATTTCAACTGAACCCAAAGCAATACCGACAAAACAGTAATCCATCAGACACAGAGCGAGGGCTCAAAAATGACACTGACTAATATTTTCACTTACCACACGAGCAGAGAGGTCCAGAGGACAGCAGAGAGAAACAGCACACAGGGGTTAAGAAACTGAAGCACACAGGCCTTAACACACACTTCATCAACTGTCCATGCACAACTCTTTGTGTTTTAAGTTAACTATTAAAACTTACTGTCTAAAGTGGGAATTAATTTACTTCTGTAATCAACTATGCCATGAAACATACAACCTAATCACACTTTCATCAACAGAACAGTTAAATAATAACTGTTTAATGTCTGCACTATATAATGTTCAAACACATGTTTACTTGGCTTTAGCGCTTGCAGACCTGTATTTACTGTCACAATGTGTACCTTGGCCTTGCCGTCCAGGGCTCCGGTGCCTGCGTAGATCTTACTAACAGAATCTCCATTCTGAGACCACATCGTCCTGAACACCTCCTGGAACCTGGCCACCAGCTGTGGTTTTTCAGTCAGACACATTTCCTCAAGCTGTTTAGGGAGCATCTAAGAATAGAAAGAAAGCTGGTGTAAGTATTATCTGTACGTTATTGTTTATTTAAAATAGAAGCAATATTTGATAGCTTCTACCTCAAGAGCGAAGAAAGCCTGCACACTGTTGGTTCTGTCCAGACAGTCTAGACAATTGGTCCTCATGGTTCCACTTTGAGTCCTGAAATGACCATGATAGCGTTAACACTACCATCAGTGTGCCTCAATATCATGTACTGTACATAGATTATATTTCTCACCTAGTTATGCCCGTCTCGCCTGAGTAGTAAAAGAACCCACATTCTTCCACAAATTTGCTAAACTGTGGTTTTAGGACACTGGCAAGTTTTTCTGTCTTGCCTCCTCTTACATTTTGATGGTAATCAAAGTTTACCATCTTTACTGATGCAGCATGCTCAGAAGCCTTCAAATGACTCTGACAGATAAAAACAGATTTTTAATCCAAATTGTTTAAACAGCATATTTGTATAAAATCCAAATCAGAGTGGTTTTTCTCACCTGAAAAGCTTTGCTGAGCATGTGTTCTCCTTCTTTACTCCCAAGCAAGTTGATAATCACCTGTTTGCCGTACAATCTCCGAAGAGCAGTAAAATGTCTGGTGAAGAAGGACAGAGGAGGAGATTCAAATTAAATATAGGGCACACATGTCAAGGTGTGTCAAAAATGAATGTTTTTGTCTAAAATGTCGGGACTGTCTATAGAGGAATGAAACACTGAGTTATCACCACATGTACAAACTCGTCTAAAACCGACTCATGATGTGAATTTATGTCTTCTATCTTCTTGACAAAACATGTTATCAGTCATATTCAATATTGTTCACAAAATACATACAGTTCTGTTATTTATTTCACAATGCCATTTAAATACTGCCAAAACTGAGACAATAATCTAAAGCCTTCCTCTGCTCACTCCTTATGAAGGGTGACTAGTCTTTAGCTACTGACTGGACAACTAAGATAAGGAAGTGGCAGTGTTATCAAGGTGTGACTAAAAGATAGAAAACCATCTTAAAGTTTGTGCTCGGAGTACCATAAAATGTTTTACTATAGAAAATACTGTACACTAACACTAGGGCCCCAAACAGAATACTGTGAATTATATCAAATACCTTTCAAAAGCTGGTGCATTTGCCTCAAATCCTCTAGAAAGTTTGACTCGATGAGAACCAACCTAGTGACCAGAAGCAGCCAGAAAAGACAAAGAACAAGCAAATGATGTTGTTTACATTGCAAAACACATTTTAAAATGGCTTAACAATAGACAATGCAGATGGCCAGAAAACCTGCTGAAGTTGATTTAGGACCCAACTCTGGATATTAATCAGAACTTAGCTGAGGTAGGAAAAATTATGGCACAGAAGCAGTATAGGAAAGTTTGACAAACAGGACATCAGGATTTCTGCTGCTCACTATCACGAGTCTTGTTAAAACTATATTTCTTGCCAATTTATTTTGTCATAATTTTTTTCTTCCCTAAACAGTATGCCATTACATTGCTTGTTTTTTTTCCATTGGTTATTGTTCCACTAACGTATCGGTTGCTTTGTCTAATTTGTTCTGAACTCATCCTTTAGTCTGGGAGGTTCTGTGCTTGGCAAGGCTAGAGATTTTGTTCCATGCTGCCATTTTGTCACTTGTTCGTTGTGATGAGTCCATACTATGCATATTTAATCACTTCCTGACAACAGAATTGCTTCATGTTACAAAACCTGCTCAGATTTCAGCTCAAAGGGTATCAGAAACACCTGCGTCAAAAAACAGCAATTGGCTTTTCAAGAGCAACTACAAAAATACAGCCCTAACTATTTACTTGGAACCACCCCTTGATGCTACACTATTTTTATACGACACTACTTTAACTGATAGTGAACAAAGCTAATATTAAACTGCTCTGAATGTCAGTTGTATATCCTTTCAGGGGATGGTAAAAGACATATGGCAAGGAGACATGAAGCCTAGAAAGCCACAATTGGTAAAAGGGCTAGGAGCTAAAACAATGATTAGAAGCAGGAGAACTATTTTTTTCTGTCTGAAACCAGCCCCAAATTACACTTGTCTCTTGAGAATGATTTAAAATCTTGTTCAATTATTGTTATATATTTGTTACATTTTAATAAATTAACACATATCCATCCACTTGAAAAGTAAGTAGTTTGAGGATGTTTTCAGACCAGGCTCTCACCTGACCAAAGATCTCTGGGAGCTGAGAAAACAGAAAAATGCCCTTTACCAACTACTAGAACTATAAGTAGACTTCCCCCACATCTGATCAATCCACCAATCTGTGCAACGTCAGGCCCAAGGACACAACGGTGCCAGTAACATTATTTATGCACTACTGAAAGCCTTGTGTTTGACCTCTGGCATTGCACAAAATTGCAGTTTGGCAGCACCATCACCAGCAAAGGCAAATTTGAATTTGATTATACCAGATGGAGGTTCTCCAGTCCATTAGGGTGTCGATTCTCACTCAGATGCAACAAAACACCCTTAATGGACTTTTTCTATACACAAATGAATACAAATAAAACTTACAGTACATCTTATTTTTGTCTATGTATGACATTAGTGCATACAGTAAGACTCCTTCCACAATCCTAAGGGGATGCAGTAGACACATCTATTTTGATATGGATCATAAATGCAGCAGTGACTACCTGAATTCCAGGCTGTTCCCAAAAAAGAGGAATGGACCCACGGATCTGAATGAAGGATGATACTTTGTCATCAAGGAAAATAACCTGTTGAAGAAGAGGGGGGAATTATATACACTAACATAAGTTCATATTTGAATATATAAAACCAAAGGCAACTGTCAAGTATACCCCTTCCTCATTTACATGTAAATATAATAATCTATCATTGTGTTTCAGTACACAAGCGAGAAGAAGAGGATGTATTAAAAGAGAAGTGAATCATTCAAAGACTTCCACAGAATAGTCTTCCACAGGAAAGATAGCAGAAGTCTCTGTGCATGTCATTTTTGAATAAACATTTGCATGTAAAAATAAGCTATTTAAAGCACTACTTGCAAAAAGGGGTGACTAATGCTTTTTATTGTTGCACCATTATCTGGAAATGTTACTCAATAAAATCATTGTGAAATAAGTATTGAAAAAAAGACAATGAGCGTATTGTCAGTAAATATTAACCTGTTCAGTTTCCACAAAGTTGGCCACTTGTCCGTCATCATTGGTTCCTCTCACATTGAATCGAGTGCCTGCCCGCTCTGAGCTGAGGCGGGAGAAGATGCAAGCCTTGGCCTGTTTGTGACCTGCATAAATTGTCCTGATCTCCACCCCGCCACACATCAGTCTCAGCAACCAATCATCACAGTTCACTCCATAGTGTTTCAAATGCAGGTGCAGGGACTGGTTCCTAGATCAAATATAATACTTTTCAATAGAGAAACATAACAGTACAGTTGAAATACATCATTCTAGCTCACCACTTACCAGAAGAACCTGTTATCTGTGGTATCTTCAAGGATCCTGCGGTGTGCATTGAGACTCAGATCCATACTGATTCCCGTGGAAGACCAGGCAAAGTAGAAATGTCCAGAGTTGAGGACCTTTCGCACATCAGCAATGCGCTCCTCGTCGGCGGGGTCATTATTCAGTGAAATGAAGTCAGTTTGAGTGACTCTGAAAACCTCTGAATCCTGGACTTTACCCACTGAGCTACATCCAGAAACAACGACCAGGCTGTGAAGCATTGCGTCACCTGCAGAAATAAGAGTTTGCATGTATAATTAATAAAAGAAAATAATACTAAAATTCAATGTAAACACAATTAAAGAATAATATTTCTGTTTTATCTTTTACCATTCTATCTTTTGAATAAACATGATAACAGAAATACCAAGGCCATGTAGAGGACAGTAGAAAGCAGCTTATGTGCAAGTAGCAACAGTAAATATATACAAAGACAATGCACCTGGAAAGTATTCAAAGATCACATACCAAGATTTAATCGAAGGACACCCAGGATCCCATAGGCATCAAGAATTCTGGTATATGTGTTTTTAATTGCCTCTTTTTCCGCTGAAGCTAAAACAGAAACACACAAATAGTTATTTTCTAAATAATGTTCTAAGGGGACTGGTCAGGATTAGGAAACATATGGTACTGTGTAATTATTGTTAGTAGATGTTTCATGGTTCTTAGCTTCTTACATTAAACTCTATAATTATTACAGTGCAATAAGCCTTACACAAAACAGCCACTGCCCCCGACTCAAACATTAGACATTCTTCTCTGCTCCTTGTCTCCACAATCACACTGTATGGGGGTGGATCCAGCTTGTGGTAAATTCGGTAACCCTTGCTGAAGGCCATTTTTGCTTCAAGCTGGAAAACCTATGCACTGACCTGTAAAAAAAAGAGAATAGAATAACGCTGAAATCTCATATTAATATCAGAAATATACTAGATGTTATCAGATCAGCATTTGTACCTTTAGGTTGATCTAAAACTGCTCACTTAAATAAAACCTTACTATCAATGGACTGGTGAGAAGATATTTATTACCTCCAAACCGAAAGAAATTGTGCAGTTTAAGTGTTTTTGCAGTGTATAACAATGACCATTTAGGAAATGATCATCTTAAGCAATACATGTAGCAAAACTCCCCTGTTTTTCAAAATAATCACAAAATGTCCTACTATCAAACATGATCTTTATGTCAGATAATGAATAAAAATACAAAATGCCATCCCTGGTTTAGGCCGTTTAGGCCAGGGCATTAAGATATCTACCATCCTTTTATAGCCAGTCACGACACTAGATGCAAGTACAGTAGAGAAAGCTAATGCCAACATTAATCCACCATTTTAATCTTTTGCTGCGTTTTGATGCACATGCTGGTGCTAATATGACAGATGCAAAGGAGTCTTGTAGCTTGCATTTTGCAATGAACGTCGTAAAATCCTAGCTTGGACTGTGGTCGAGTTAATCACGGAAAGCGCTAAGACTGGTTAGCTTCAAACGATACCTGGACGCCCAAGTAAGCTCTAGCAAAGTATCCAGCGTTAACCGCACAACTACGCGTTACATAATATTAACATCTATACGTCAACTTCGAGTCAAACATACCTATAAAATAATAATTTAACAGGCTAAATGAATAGAAGAGAAATAGCGTATTTCACCTTTCCGTCCTCCCCCGCCGGGTTGTTACTTCGCTGTCACAACAAAATCCTTCCCGGTGCGTTGGCCAAATGGTACAGTCCAACGCTAAGCACCGCCCATATAATACATTTACATTTACCAAACTATTCTTTTTATTTTTTTCATTTACAAATATTTAACATTGAAATTACACCCAATGTATTCTGGTGCGTTAATTGTTGTCGATTTAAGCAACTGTATGTGTAAAAAAACATATACTGATCTATTTTAGTAATGACTGACACACATTCTGACCAATGAACTTACTGTTTGGACTTAATAGCCCCAGAGCCATAGATATAAGAGTTGCGCCACCGGAGGTCCAATGAGTTTAACCGATACAGCTTCAAAATAGTTCCGCCTTAGCACAATTCTCAATGCATTTGAATGGCACTTTTAGCTTGAGCGGCTACTTCTGGAACAAATGAGTTAACGGAAGTGCTGTTTAAAAACTGGCCCATTCTCGCCAATGGAGTTGTTATAACTGACCAATGGCGTGTTGTGGGAGGCTGGACATATTTTTTACGCGTCATAATGACAACAACGTTTAGCTTATAAGAGAGGAAGGCGAAGTCCTCACAGCACAAAATGCAATGTTTTTATTAAGGAGTGCAATTTAAACAGTAGACGACATCTAAAAGGTAGGTCATTCATATTGCCTTAGCTCTGATGTACTAGTTGTAGTTTGACCGGTGTGATTCTGGCCATTAACTTGACCCAGATATTGTCTGTCTTCGAGGGAAACACAATATTGAGCAGCCTTATCTTGTTATGTGTGTAGATATCAATACTACTTGAAAGCTTGACTTATATTTTATTTTAAAACAATATAAAATACCACTTATGTGTCGTTGTTAGTAGTGTTTACATGAAAAGAGAAAAATCTTTAATGTGTCCAAATTTGATGGGTATTATTAATGTGTCATGCATATTGTTCATGTCTTATTTTTTATTACAATTATTTTATTTACACAATTATTTTGTATTTATTTGATTTTATTTAATTTCAGACACACACCATGAAGGGTCTCTATCTCGTGGAGCCGGCTGTTGGCCTTTATTCTTTCTCCTGTTTTCTTATGTATCCTCTGGTACAACAATATGTTTACCGGCGTCTTTGGCAGGATCTGACCAACACTACCTACCCCGCTTCCGACAATGTGACTAGATGTGCGAAAAACTCTAGCAACAATGAGTCAAGCTATCATGAGGTAAGTTAGTGACCCAAACAGAGGCTGTTTTGAGATGATTTCAGATATTTGAGAGGGAGTCGTTTATGTGATTAAAAGATAATGCACATCTGTAATAATAAGGTAGTGAAAATGAACAAAATTAACCACAAACACACCTGCTGTAGCACCCCAACAAAAGCTACAGTTCCCCATTTTTCTTAACATGTATAGCCTACTTATTTGTGTGTATTTTTTTTGTAGGATGTCCAGAGGCAGGCATCTCTCTTGTTCCTATATACCGAGCTCTTCTCTGCTATACCTTCCTTTATTGTCACCATCCTGCTCGTGGCTTACAGTGACCGAGGAGGACGAAAGATTACCATTATGATGCCTGTGATTGGCACATTGCTGTATGTGACTGGCTTCTTGACAATTTCTTATTTTGAGCTCAACATTTATTTGATCATCGGCTGCTCCATCGTCAGTTCCCTGTTTGGTGGCTTTGGCACATTTTTTGGTGGCTGTTTTTCCTATGTAGTTGATATAAGTGAAAATGACTACCAGAAAACATTACGCATGGCTGGCCTGGATATGATTCTTGGTGTGCTGGCTGGCGCGGCAGCCTTATCAACGGGCTACTTCCTCAAAGCCACGGGGTTTAATTGGCCTTTTATAACATCTGCATTAGGGCTGTGTATTTTGTTGCTGTATATAGTTTTCATTCTTGAAGAGACAGTAAAAAAAGTTCCTTCTGATGCTGTCCCCTTGAATGCTCCCCAAAACACTCAGGACTCAGCCATGAAGCAAATGTTATATGGCATCTATCATGTATTTGCAGGAGGTGATTGTAGGTTCAAAACTATTTTGATCATCCTTTTAGTCACATTAACCATTTTTGCCTTTGCTGATGTTGGTGGAATATCTCTCATAACTCTATATGAACTCAATAAGCCACTGTGTTGGACTGGGATCATGATTGGGTATGGCTCGGCGCTGTCCACCACTGTGTTTCTGACCAGTTTCTTCGGAGTGATGGCTTTCTCGTACTGCAGGACACCTCAGGCCCTCATTGTCCTGGTGGGTTTGCTGTCTTTCATATTAGGCATGGTCATGGTCTCCTTTGCAAACACCACAGAAATGATGTTCTTAGGTAAAAAAAACATTATTGCAAAGAGAACATTTTACCAAACACCATAAAATGATATGTTTAAATACACTTTTGTTTGATTCCTGTAGCAAGAATACCAATGTTCCTGGCCGGTATGCCTTTTCCAATTCTGCGCTCCATGATGTCTAAACTTGTCTCAAAGGCTGAGCAGGGTAAGTAGCATGCGCTTTAGAGAAACCAAAGAACCATATCTTTTATGTTTATTGAGTCGACTGAAAGTTTGCCCTTTCAGCAGCTTTTTTGAGAATGGAGAACAATCTCACTTTGTAAAAATATTGTGAAGTGAAAGCTATAGATAAAAAAAGCATGTATGTTTTTATCCTTGTACTCTCTGTTCCCCTAAACGGCTTCATGTGTTTTGCAGGAGCACTGTTTGCTTGTATTTCTTGCCTGGAGAGTTTAACTAACACTGTGTCAACGGCCGCCTTTAACAGTATCTATGCTGCTACAGTGTCGTGGTATTCTGGATTTGTTTTCCTGTTTTCTGCCGGGCTTTGTACCATTCCTGTGATATTGATGGGGTAAGTTCATTTTTATTTGATCAATTCTGAACTGCATTGCAAATGACATTCATGTAATCCTAACTTGTAAAAAGATTTGTTTGCACTGTGATACCCATGACAGTGCTGATGCTGCTGAGTCAGAGTCACATGTAAAGCTTCATCCATTTCATTTGAACGGTTGTAGAAAAACAAATCTAGCTCAGCAATATTGCCAGCTCCATGGTCCATGCAAGTTACTCATGTTCAGCCACTGTTGCAAGCTTACCTAGGCATATTAAGTTTAACTGTTTTCTGTAGGAAAAGCATACTTTTGTCTGCAGTTTTTCACAGTGTTGACATGAATTGGCATTTTTAAGTAAGAAAACACAACATACAAATATCTTTCCAAAAATACTATAGTATACAAAATATAGAAAATGATACAGTACTCCTACAGTGTACACTAAATTACTTCATAAAATACACATATTGGTTGGGTTTTAGTTTTGCTAGTTTCTAGTATATGTATCTTCATGTTGGCATTACTTTGTTTTTCAGGGCACTGTTACTGATGAGAGTTGATTTTACCAATGAGGTCAGTGAGTCCAAGCAGGTCAATGTAGACGAGCAGGGTCTCTTCCAGGATCAGGACGATAACAGAGGACTTATAAACTAAACCAAAGATGGGCATCAATACTCACCAGCACTTTCTTTGGTCTTTCATTGAAGGAATTTGTTCTCAAATAACATACCTCAAATACTGTTTAGCCTGTAGATTTCTTATTGTGAAATGATGCAAATATATACATATCTTCAGGGACATGAGTTTTTGTGAATCAACTTTGCCTTGCTTTTAGTTGTGTTCTGAAGGGACAAAAATAACTGCACACTTAATGGGGTATCTAAGGGATTTTCATAAGGGATATGCAAAGTCAATATTACTTTTCTTCTTTCCAGTTTGGATTGTATGATTTTATGATGGTAATATTGTATTTGATTGTTTTTTTGATTTGTTATATACACCAAAATAGAAAGTGTTATCTCATTCAATAAATCCATCTGTGTATACAATGGGTGTATTCAAAAGGCCACATTAGGCTTAAATATAAAAGTGAACATGTAAATGTTCTTGACCCTTTGTCCCATGGTCTTTAAGACTTATCACTTAGTGATATGTTTACTTGGACTCTAAAGTGAACTCTTGTGGATGTTGGTGATTGACTGATAGATAATTTCTCAAAAACATCCCTCCAATGTAAACACATTAGGATAATCATTAGATCCTGGCAGCAGATAGTTAGTCCATATGCTTCATAATGCTGGACAGGGATTTTGTTCTAATAGTATTACATCTATTAAGAAATATAAGAGAGAATTATGCTTTTTGTGTTTTTTTTTTTTCTCTTATGTCTATATTGTGGCTATGCTAATTATTAAAATTGCGTTATACCAGTACCTCAATACCACAGTATGTGTCTTTTATATGTAGACCACTAGGTGTCACACATGCTTCACTCACGATCATCAAATCCCACAGATTAAAAAAAAAAGCAATTAAGAGATCATTCTCATTGTGAAAGAAAAAAAGCTTAGCATAGCACTTTTACATAAACTGGAGATATTACGTTGTTTATAAATTGGTTCTTTGACAACCTTCTGTTAAATAAAAGAAGCTTCAACATTAAAGCTACTTTACTCTTTGACTCAAACATTTCTTTGGTTCGACCTGCCCAGAGTTGTGTTATTTTACCATTTTTCTGCTCCTGTCTCATCTCAGACTCGCCACAAACTCTTGGACACATGCAAACCATGTCATATGGATGATGGATGGTCATCCATAGATTGCAGATTGCATGGCTCCTTAAACCGCTGTATTGGTGTATGGAGAAACAGAATGCTAGCTATGGAACAGTATTCCCCTCACATGAGTCTGTGTGCAGCCAGTGATGGTATCTGTGCAGGGGTTTCGAATTAGTTAGGCTGTAGTGACTTTGGTTTGAAAGCTTACTGTGATTCATCTGAATGAAATTTCCACTTCACTGATTATGAGAATATAAACGCCAATAAAAAGAAGAAGAAAAAAACACAAGGTGAGATAAAAAAAAAAAAACTAGGCAAGATTTAAAGTAGAAGAAGATTGCACTGTGCACCTTTGGCATATGTAAGATACAGTGCTGAGACCAGGACTAGAAGCAGAGATATTCTAATTCAGCCATGAAGCCTTTTTATTTTACAATGATAAAGAATCAAATAATTGTTCATTGACTGACCCCTTGTGGTGAGAATTATTATCTTTTTTTACTAATTTCACAATAGTACAGTTAGACAATATTTTTCTTTTCTAAAAATCATTAAAATGCCCTGACTTGTGCTTCACTGTACTTTAAATGTTAGAGGCATATTTGAAGTTTATTCTTAAAACAAATTGAAACGGTCTCTAAGCTATAGTCTGAAGGTGTCCTTAAAAAAACATTTTGACCAATAGGAGTTGAGTTTTATTTGGTCCCTCCCCTGGGACCTACAGCAACATCAAAACAGAGTGTGTGCGCAACACCACTAAAACTCTAAATTGATTTGGCTGGAAAAGCCAGGAGAGGGAGTGAAGTAAAAATAATAATTATGACAGATTACTCTACTTGACATCATGGAGCAGGGTCAGATGGTTCTTTATTTATTTTTTTTTACATTTATTTTATTGAATACAGCTTTAAGAGTAAAGAAATGTGTGCCTGATAAAATACATACAATTTCCCATTTTCCATTCTGTTAAACACAACATAACCGTTTGAATTGGCCTCACTCACGGAAACCCCAGTGACGTCTCATTATAATGTGCAGTTATTTCATTCCCATTGCCCCGTGTTTTCAGATCTGCAGTCTGATTGTAAGGTATAGCTGCTTTCTGGTCACATTAGATTGAGGTGTGGTGAGAATAGGGGGAGTTAGGGGTTGTGATGTTGTGTCTGATAGTGTGTATGTGTCAGTTTGGTCTGCACGGATTAAAGAGGAGATAGACTTGGTTGAGATTGCGGGGTCTTTCTGGTTTTGAAACTTGATGAATCAACAGTGTGATCATCTGCACCTCACCACATCACAAATATACCCCCTTTTTACTAAGTTGCTAACAGACTTTACTTTATCTCAACCCCCTGCTCCCTGGGAGATGATAATGAATACAGAACCTATTTGAGGTGGTTTGTGTGAGTGAGTTGGTGACGCTTCCCAGTCTGGATAGAGCTGATTGATACAAGATGATGTATTTCTACTGAATTTTAGGGTTTCTTGCTGTGTGAGTTTACTGACCACAAACACATTTGGACTATAAAAGCAGAACTCAGAGGTTTCACATGTCATATAAAACTGTGGTTGTCAGTTGGTCTGATTGTGGGCTCCAGTTATATATATATATATGCATTTTAAATGTATTTCACCATTTTATATGAAATTACGATAACATTTAAGTTTTAAAAAGCTGAATATTAGAATCTTCACATATTAACCCACAAGTTCAAAGCCATTGATTTGAAGGTTGAATGCTGGATGGACGGTACCGGTACATCGAAGGAGAAAAGCTGAAGAGAGGAAGTGTCTAGGGAGAGGGTAGTCACCAATGTCTTTGCTTAGACTGCTGCCTCACCCAGTTATAATGTCTTTCCTTTACTGGCAATATATGCATTTATACATACAACTATACAGCTATATTCTGTGTCCATCCTTGACCCAAAACACCCTCATGTTGTGCCAATAATAGGTCGGAATTTTGCAGATAAGAATATCCTTCTGAAGCTGTACAGGTTGTGGACTTAACGGTTGCATGCCTACTTCGATGCAGCTTACTGATCCACATCTGGGACTAAACAACTTTGTGCACTGGTATTTTCTGCGCTCTTTAACATGTGGCCAGGCAACAGGAATGGCACACTTGAAATTACAGCTTTTCACTTCCTTTTTCCCTATTTTTAACAGGCATTTGCTGGTTGTTTTTGGCAGAAACTAAATATTTTGTGTCTTCTGTTCTGTAGTAACATCCTTAGTGGAGGTCTGGACTCTTTTTTTGTTTAATATTTATAGTAAGTTCTGTTATTACTGTATCCTCCTGGGTATGTGCATCCTACTGAATGACCACACACTTCAGCTCACCACTTCTCTTTAGAAAATTGCCTTGCTTTTTATGATCTGTTTCAAATATAGATCTGTGGCTGCGGTTGTTATTGGCACACGCCTTAACCGCAGACCCCTATCTCTTTGTTTTTTTTACAATCTCCATCTCTTTTCTCAGTCTGACCTCTAAGATATGGTCTATGGATATCATTTTTCCTCATATGCCTCTATTCTGAATACAAGACATTAACCTCAGCAAATAATGTGATTTTCCTGATGAGAAGCTGGAATTGAAGACATGAATATTGTGCGATTCTTGCAGTGAGAGCCTTCTTGGGACTCTTATAGTGACGACCCCCACTTGGTGAACAGTAGCAAAGAAAAGGTCACAGGGTACAATCTATACTGTGTGTTCTGCCTCAGTGCTTCTAAGAAATAAGCGCCTATCCTGGTTAAACAAAGACCCAATTCAGTACATTCATTTGACATATAGCTTAACTAACATTGCTACGACAAATTATGCTGTGGGTGACTGAAGCTTGTCCTTGCAACTATGGGCCTTAGGTAGGGACAATGGCCAGCCACATACATAGACAAACATTCATTCACTAGGCCAGGGGCACTCCCCAATTTACCTATACAGCTAGGTTTGTGAGGGGTCAGTGTGTGCCAGTGTGTGCCAGTGTGTGCCAGTGTGCACTCTTTTATTTAAACCTGACTTTTTGAATTACCCTCAACTTTAAGTACTGCAAGTCACACTTTCCTTTCCAGCTGATTGATCTCATAATGTCATATTGTTTTATATTTATATTGTTTATTGGTGTTACTATGTTTGCATTTGGTCAGGTTGAGGCATGAGCTACATATATTGGTAACATAGTATGAGTGAGTAATATTATATAAAGGGAGGATTAAGCCACTAAAGTACTGTATATGCCACAGTGGAACAAAAACAGTAGTGGACTGATGTGAACCCACAGCCACATCTGTATTTATCAGGTTTTCTCTGACCCAGCCTGTGCCTCTGGTCTGTACACTGAGCTCATTTTTACAGCCTGACAGCCACGTATATGTTTTTCAGTGGTCTATATTAGGCATTTTCATTTTATTATGAATTTATGCTCTTTCCAAGTTATTATCATTATGGTTTGGGAGCTAAAAGTCTATTTTATTACTGTGTGGCAATCAGTTATTTAGAATTTACCATACATCTTGTTCTCTGATTTTCTAAGGGCACAGAATGCTATTTTGAACCTTGTTTGAACTCAGGGACTTAGGTAAATCTAAAATCAGGCCGACCAATTAAATTAAGTGCACGGCATACACATTTATTTATATTTATGAAATCATCAGTGTATGTTTGCCACATGCCTGTCTCTTTTTGATTGATTGAAATATTAATGTATTAATAAATAAGAAATAATTGTTTTTTTGCAAGCACCAATAATTGTGTTGTTTTTGCTAAATGTCTCACAACCTACTAAGCACAATTCATTTAAGACACACTTTGCCTCTAGTTTGCAGACTTTCTCATGATGCTATATATGTTTTATGTGCAGTCCGTGCTGTAACAAAAACAGTTGTTTTAGACCTGGCTGTATTTTCTCTGTCACTGCATGAAACAGAGAAGATGAAGTTTCCGTCAGATATGGAGTGGTATCAAATTCTATTAGTTTATCTTGTATTGGAAGAAAAACATTGTAGGTGTATTTATTGTCAGTGCATTCCCAGGGGTCCCTCCCTCTGAAACCTCTTCCTCTCCAAAATAAGAAGTTCCTGTGCCAAAACACAAATGAAATGTCCTTGGCTTTTTGGGTTGACAGACTCCTGCTGGACTTTGTTCAACTTTGTAGCAGTGATATTAAGAGAGACATGTTAGCTTCCTATGGAGGAGAGATCTGTCCCAAGGGTTGTTTTGCCCTTGTCTTCTGAAAGGTCCACTCTGCCAGCTGTGTCAACTGTAGCACATTAAACATCTGTCCATGTCTGCAATGACTGATGCCAGAAATATGAGTAAGCCATTTTACAAACATAAATAATGATATGAATGCATCTTATAGCACTTTTCAAGAGAATCAAAGCAGATCAGAGTTGAGTGCATTTTTCATTTACTCAACAGTGATGCCATATCCATAGTCTCTCCTACCACCAGCAAACACACACCATGACAATCACACAGTGTCTTGAACACAACACAACAGTATATGAACTATTTGGATTGAGGATTGAACCACCAGCCTTTGGCTGACCTGTTCTACCAACTGAGCCCCTGCTATGAAAAATGCATCTGCTATAGTTTATACTTTACAGTCAACTAGAGCCCCTTTCATGAATGTTTCATAATGTCATTATTGAAAACCACTTTTAAAGTAATTGTTTTATTATTATATAATATGTGGTTTTTGGTTTTTATTTTCCCCCAAATGAAGTCATTCACAAAAGCCAAATATTGCTCTTTCATATTTCAATTTACTTTAATTGTTTAAGTTTCTCAAACAAAGTTGTAACCCCAAACACTAACCTTTAATTAAGTTGTTTGAGTCAAGCGAGCCAAATCAAAATGTTTTACTTGCAGAAGCTTCTTATTCTTTGGCCTATCTGAGAAGCAATGCAAATGGAGCTCTAACCCCAGTGCAGAGGTGTCCAAACTTTTTTCATGTGTCATGTTCACTCTGCCACTCGCTGAGGTGACCAATTTTGCTCCACCAACTGTCCACTTCGGCTGTATCTGTTTTCTGGACACATACATAACTCTGTGTTCCTTTATATTATAACCACACATTGAATACTTTCTTTTAGTTGGATGTAGAGTCACGTGCAGTATGAAGACTGTGGGCCCCATTTGGCCCCTGGGCCATAGTTTGGACACTCCTTGCCTAGAGCATAGATTTTACTCTGACTGGCAATGTTCATTTAATTCTGAAGTACAGTATAATTTAATTTGTTTTAAAAGTTGATTCTACCCTGGCCAACTCCAATAGGCTAAGGTCCATCTTCATCCAATGTGGCATTAAAGAGCTCTATTATTATATTATATTATACTCAACTTTCTAATTAGGCTTCACTCCCGTCTCTGTCAAGTGCGGCTTGGGGGGTGGCCAGTAGCAACATTCGTCTGATCTGAACTTCTTCAACAAAACACAAAATAATGATAAATACTAATGATAAAATACTAATCAAGAGGTTTAAAGGTCAGCTAATGAGCTGAGATGAACTTGCCCTACATTCCTATTCTACCTGTTATGGAATGACAATGTGAAACACATGTCCCGTCATTTGAACCCACTGCGGTCTTGCACTGTATTGTAATTTTACCAGCTCCTCTAGGTACACCTCACTGTTTGGACCTTTCTGTTTGACCAGAAATAAACACTTTTGCCACAGTAAACCTTAAACTGACCTGTAATAACCCAAGGCATCATTTATCTTTTTTAAGCCATAACAAATCTGCCTGTCCTGCCCCTTAAGGCCCATAGAGTCACCAGTTCAATCAGTGCCCAGTGTATAGTGTATATATAGTGTTGAGTTTGCAATGAAGAGGCCAAGCTAAACAGATGACGGCTGTCTAGAAACCTATGCTCAAATACCACTCAATGTCAGGTTACCATGTCTAAAGGTGGCCAATGGGGTTCAACCTTGACTTTTCATTGCTGCTTGAGGTATTTTGACTTTCCCATCATGAGAGAAAAATATATGTTGATAGTCCTTTTGACTTCCTTGCACCTGGTATAGTACAAAGCCTGCCAAGATGTTTCCTGCGTTTGGCCTGTAACATGCTAACTGCCACACAGGGGGGGTCAAAGAAATGCTTTGAGCTCAACCATTTCAACTTTTTCCCTCCACTGTTCTCACTGATAACATGCCAATAACCCCCTTTATCTGAAGTCAATCCTACATTTGTGGTAGCGTTCACGATGATTTTTAAAGCCTATAAATGAGGTTTTCTTTCAATAATTTAAAACATAAGAACATATGACAATAACCTGGCTACTTGACAGTGCTGCATGTGTTGCTATTTAAAAAAATGAACTCAGGTGACCCAAATTATCTGGTGCAGGTATTTTATCAGCTCCAGATGCAAGTTTAAGATTCAACCTGTGCAGGGCTGACTGTTATATGTAGCAGTGAATCAGAGATGAAACTTAACCTCCATTTGACCTCATTGATTAACCATCAATCAAGTTGGCCATAGTATCTTCTTTTGGAGAAACATACCGGCAATAAAAAGTCATACGAACATTTCTTATATCTCAAACTAATCATCATTTTATCACGTCCAAACTCAGATGCTGATAAAAACATTGCATTTTTATATTACTGTAGGCTACTGCATTTTCACAAAATTGTAGTATAAGTATACCCCTTACGAAAAGTAGAGTAGAGTCTAATTTTACAAGCCTGATGCTTCTAGCATTTGTATTTCTAAAGCCTTAGCACGGGATGTCCCGTGCTAAGGTATTACTATAAACAATTTTACATTTTAGGTAAAGTAAACACAGTCTTTCACCTGTGTTCATCAGTGAAGGCCTAGAACAGCTTATTATGATATATTAATGGTCTTAATGCAAAACAGACACAAATCCTACATGCTTTGACCAACTGTGGTATTGCCACATGTTATTTATCTATATGTTACTTCACACTGTGTGTGTGGATATGGTTTTTGAAGGCGTTTTTGTGAGAAAACATGACCTTTGAAATACTTCTGGGAGTAAGTTTAACAAGCAGCAGGAGTTTAAACAGTAGTTTGTGCTTTGATGAGGTCTATCTCTTCCCTGTATTTAACAAATAGCCTTGTGCTGCAGCTCCTCCATACATTCACTGACCCCACTCAAGTTTGTAAATTACAGCCTGTGCACAAGGCCTTTAAAACAAGCTAACACTTTCCCAATGCATTTTAATAGAAAACAGACGTGCCTACACAGATACACACATGTATGTGAAGCGGACTCGAAGGTCTAGCGAGGTTAGCATTGTTGTTGCAGGACGACCTGTTGATGTCACTTTAAGGATGGTGTTAATGGTGGAAGACACAGCAGGAGAGTTCTCTTTCATCCAGTTGGTTTGAGTCTTTGCTGTTGTACGCAGCAGCAGCACATGAGACAGCATGAGGTGACAGAATAGCTGTTGTGGGCTGCTGCAGGTTCTTCTCTGTGTGTTTCCCTATTTCTTCCCCTGCCTTGTGTGTGTGTTCCCTCCTACCTGGGTGTGGTACCTCCTGGCTGCTGAGCTTCTCTACCATTCACAGCAGTTCGTTGTACTGCAACTATTAGTAGCAGCATTTTGGCTTTTTTCAACTTATAGTGGATATTTTCCTGAAACCTTTTTGTGTCTTCAGCTCCAACCTGCCCACCCGCCTGTCCGCCCGCCCGTAATAAGTGTTTACCTGGCTTGTGTTCTACTTTTGGCTCCGAAAACTGTGACAATAGCTCCAGTCATAGAGTGAATAGTTTGTCATATACGTTCCTTGATCCACCACTGGATCTTTGCTGTTTTTCTTATTTTTATCTCTGAAGTTTTTCCTGATGTACCCCAAAAGTTGGAACCAATACAACTGAAAACCAAACCCATGTGCTCTCTTTGTCTAATCATTTTTGTTTAATTGTGTGGTATATTTCTGTAAAGATATGCCCTGAAGTCATGGAGCACTCAGCTAGCTCCAGATGGCGATAGTTGCAGGAATTTGATAGTGAAAAATGAGTCTTTCCAGAATGTGCACAAAACAATGATACAATAAGGTGAAGGAGAAAAATGAGCACTTAGGCAGTGACTGTTGGCTCCAGTGGCTCCAGCTTTGTGCCTGTATTATAAATTGGAGTTTCTTTTCATATTTATCTGTAGAGACTCATCTGTGTGAAGACAGGTGGAATAAGTTCACACTTCGAGGTTGTTTATTATTTTGGACAAAATAAAGATGTGGAAGAAATGGTTTAAAGTGATGTTTTTACATTAAATCATACAGCACAGAAAGGCTTCAGAAATGACACCATATTAGTTTATTTATACTTTATATACCATATTTTCCGCACTATAAGGCGCACTTAAAAGCCTTTAATTTTCTCAAATACCAACACTGCGCCTTATAATCTGGAGCACCTTATACATGGATTAATTCTGGTCATGCTTACTGACCTCCAAGGGATTTTGTGTCACACGGCGCTCCGTCAAAATGTTTTAGTACGACTTCGGTAAACCTCAAAGCTCCGGGAGTCAGGAGCGTTGCGGAGTAATACATACCGGTACTTTGCTTCATTGTAATATCAGTAGTGTATTA
>JAVQKC010093061.1:0-10019 GCA_036025475.1 Philypnodon macrostomus
GTTTATTATTACAAACCTGATTTACCTGAACCTGAATTAAATTAATACTTATGCGTAATGCGTAATTGCGCATTGAAAAATGCAGAACTAGATCTGAAGTTGCAAATAAAGTAGTTTGTGGTGAGCTTCTTGCTGCTGGTGGTTCAGTACCTGCCTGGTCCCAGCACGGCACACGCCGAGAGTCAATGGAAGTTAACAAGTCCTCTAAACTTTGCTGCTTCTTTTGTCAAACTGAAGACACAAAGGAGGTGGAGAACGCGCTTTGAAGTATATGAACCCCTAAAGAATAGCAGGCCAAGTAGATTTAAAGTAGTCACTGATTTCCAAAAGCTTGCGTGAATGGGAAGAATGGAAAGGGGTGAGGATTTATGGAGAAATTATACAGTGGATTTGTCAGTTAAAATATCGGAACTGTCTGCGGGACAAAGCCACATGCTGAGGATTAATGGTTGCTCTGGACCTTTGATTCTGCACCCTCTTTTCTCTGCCCTTGACAAATTGGATTTTGGGGATGGGAAGGTCGCTTGGCCCTTTGTGTCTCTTGACCGTTTTGGAGCAATTCATTATGCGACGGGGTGAGGGAAAGTCTCCATGTGACCACAAGACCCAGGCCCGTTTAGAGCATTGCGCGCACAGCTGCTGAGAGCGCCCAACTCTCTCACACACTCACGCGCACTCTCACGCGCGGAGGCTGTATCTTCTCCTCTCTGAAGCACCTACAGCAGGCTCAGTCAGGAGTGGTGGGGGGTGTGCTGGGAGTGGTGGAGGGGGGCACCTTTGCCTCGCACCGTGACTAGAAAAGCCGGAGAGGACCGCATCAGAGCGTCACTTTGAGGGGCGGACATCAACCGGCTCTCATCCTCCGCTTTTTCATCCTCATCCTGGTTCTTCCCGCAGCCTCCCCATCGGTCTCCATCAGTCTTCATGGTTCTGATCTCACCCGACGCCATGCAAGCCAGCAGGGCGCCCTCCTCCACAGTCAGTGTGTTCTCGGACTGCAGCATCCCAGCCGGACTGCGGATAGGTCCGGTACCGGGAGTCTTCAAACTTGGGAAGTACGCTTCAGACCGCAAGGAAGTGGGACCCAAGAAGAAGGTCAGTGCAGAAAACTTTCATGGCTTGAATAATAACTTCTTAATGTATAGTGTAATTAACTGTGCATTTGAATTATTTAGAGAAAATCTTGAATCTGTTTTGTATGCATTTTGGGCCGTGTAATAATTTTTACCCTATATAATTTAATGAAGCTTTATGTAAAATGTCACCTATAACATAAAACGAAAAGTGTAAACATCCCAGCGGGCCTGTTTTGATTGTAAATCCTCCCTGTCAAACTCCATCAGGCCTATTCATTTACTTGGCCTGTCGTTGTCGTGTTGGGAATAATTGAACTCCATTAGCGCCCGTCTTGTCAGTCTGTGGTGCCTCTACTTAACCGGCCTAATGGGACTGTGTGCCCTCACAGGCGGCCCATGGCCTGTTATCCCGATGAGCCGTTTAATGTTAATGTAATCCGGCCATGGAAAGATGCCACTAAGGCCGGGCGCACAGCCTCGGGCAACAGGAAATTACACAGATATGTATGCGAAATAAAATAAAAGATCAAATAAAAAAGCAATAGGACTGAAAATGCTCAATATTTCCCTCACACGTTAACATTTTAATAGGGAAAATAAAAAATAGGCTAATTAGAGGCAATTATTTAAACAACAGTTGATGGTCACTTAATTAATTTTAGGTTAGTGAAAGATTATTAATTGACCTTCCTCTCACCTAATGTGTACATGAAGAGCAGGAAACACTCTCTCTCTTTAAGTGCGTCCATGGCCGCGCCCTGTTATTGTTGCAGCTGTCATCGCGCGTGATTGATGCGTCTAAATGCGTGGCCCCGGGGCTAGAGGCGATCATCAGGTGCAATCTCTGTGTCAAATGTCACGCTTCTATCTTTAATGTCCTTGAACAGTTTAGAAACGCTCTGACACTCCTCAAATTCGTTTCCCATATCAAGTCAATTAGGCCCGTCTCCGGAGGACATTATCAGCAGAGCGGATAAAGACACATTACGCGCGTTGTGGTCATGCGTGTCCCCAACACCTCCACATACCGAGGACAGGCGCACGGGCCCGGATATAATTGTCACAATTTTTAAAACAAAAATAAAAAACCCAAACAACGTTAAAATATATGCCATGACTGTCTCTGGCTTAATTAATAATACTTATTGATGCTGCATAGGTCTAGTCTAGATGATCCTATATTATGTTATTATATAGCGCAACCAGCTTTATATTGTTTTTGAAGTTGACTTATTCCTGTGACTCTTTCAGATTCGTCTAGTTCGTGGAGAGTTTGTGGATGAGTCGGGCTGTCCTGTATCAGACTGGATTGGGTTCATACGCGCAGCAAGAAACAGCCAAGAACAAAACCTGGAAGCAGTTTCTGACCTACCTGGTGGACAGGTGAATATTTCTCCAGTACATCAGACGGGTTGCACACATACATTGTTAACATTTGATTTGAAGCATTTCGGAGTAATCCACAGCACTGTGACATGAACCCTGTAACATGATCCAACAGCCTAAATGTCAGATGTTCAGTCTTTAGAAGAAAGTTGTGCAGTGGGCTTGTTTATTTCATTAAAACCTTCCTGTTTCAGATTTTCTACCGCGTGCTGAGAGAAGTCCCTGCAGGAGAAGAGCTCACTGCGTGGTACTCCAACGCACTGGCACAGTGGTACGACATCCCCACTACCGCCACTCCTACGCACGACGAAAAAGGTAGGCCAGTGTGCAAACAATATATCATATTATCAGAATGAGTATCCAAAATATCAAAACATATCAATAAAAAAAACACAGACAGGCGCAGTGCCATCGACAAGTTGAACGCTCTGTCCAATAACAGTTCTCTGAATTGATGTTGTCTGGATGAAAATCAATAGGATGCTGTTGGTTTTTATCCCGGGGCAGACACGTTCATTTTCTGTTGTCGTTTGTCAATTGTGTACATTTACTACAGAGTCATTAGAGACACATTATTTACAATTTCTGGATAAGAAAAAGACAGATGAGAAACAGACTAATATTATGTAACATGAACACAGCGATTGCAGTGAGAAAACACAGGGTAAACCTTGCAAAACACTCTCCATATTTGTCCAAGCATCTGTCATTTATTTTTTAGTTCCATGGCCTCATTGCAGGATTAAGGAGGTCAGAAAATTAGAAGAATCACTGGTCAATTATTTCTTATTGAATTTGAGTCTTAATCCTTAGACATGTAATCCCATTGTGTGGGGTCTGGTTGACAGTTTGGCGTTTGGGTTTAAGGCTAATTGTTTAATCTCGGCAAAAACACCATCTGAAAAGGAGCTAATCCGATTACTGAGAGAGAACAAGATTAATTCCATTTCAACAGGAAATTCCTTCAATATGTTTAACGAACTTATCCGCTAAAGCAAAGGGGCGTTGTATTGATTTTATAGGATAGATATACAGTGGCTAATCCTAAAACGAAAATTAGAAGCAATTATGGCCCTTGAAATACGGAGCTAGCGTCTGAAGAAGAGGCTTCACTTCACCAGAGAGAGGTTCGCAAATGTCAGTGCGCCATTAATATTCATTCACGTATTCAAAAGCAAATACATTGAAAAACAAGTGCTTCACGGTAAATTAGCTGGGTGCGTTAAGGTATTGTGATCTAATGAATGCTAACTTTTATGTGGGGTGTATATTGCCCTGATTCTCCGGCCCCAACACATCTCGTGCGCTCCTGGACATACGCTCGCTCCCATTATGAAGCGTCAACAGATGGGCCGCCGCCATTGTTTCTGAAGACTTGCGATTTCAAGCCACAGCTGCTGTCACTTCCACGGGAAAGAGGAGCGGCGTAGACAGGGAGGAAGGGGGAAAGTGGACTGTTGTGACTATAGTGGAGGCGCCAGATTGGGCTAGGCGTTTGCTCTTTTGATGCGCGGTGTTAAACAATGGCCCCCGTATGAGGATTACAAAATCATTACAGCTATATTAACTCCTGAATGATCCACTGGGGGTCATTACGCAGACACATGTTGTCTCACACCATTTGGCATCAGATCTTAAATAACCACGAGTGTCTATAACAGCGTAAAACCACACAGGTCGGAGGAGCCTAATGAGGGTATGATGCACTTGCTACATACAGTAAAATATTAACAAAAATGTGAAAGTTCTAAAATAAATTATACAAAATATTGAAGTAACAAATGGAATTTAATAAAGCCTATAAATCTTGTGTTTATGTTCATATAACCTTTGATTGGCTGTGTGAAGTTACCACCCCGAGACAAAGTGCCACCAACTATGCCATGCTGTGTGTGCGCGCGGTTTGTTAGGAATTGATTCTGGATTGATGTATAAAATAAAGGCTACTTTGTAACCTGTATGTTATTAATATTAATATTTGATTATAAAAATGATTCTACATCAGAGCTTTGAGGATAAACAAAGCGCTCGGACACTTTTACGCACAGACTTTGCGCAATTGGATTTATATTGTTTAGCCATATGACATCTTGCTTAATCATATCTGTCTTTTCTTTTGTGTAGGTGAGGAGCGGTACATCTGCTGGTACTGCTGGAGAATCTTCAAATACCCCAACACGCTCAAGGCCCACGTCCACTTTCACTGCGCGCTCAGCAACGGGAGGGGCTTCGTCAACAGCGAGCATCAGCAACAGGCCAGAGGCTCAGAGACATTCAGCAGGTCTCCCAAATCTGGAGACATCCCCAACACGTCCACATCTCCGCGCTCCTCCTGCGTGTCAGAGTGCTCCAAACGTGTGCTTTCGTCATCTCCTTTCCTGATTAGTAAAGCAAAGAAGGGCAGCGCTGAGGACCAAGACAGAGCTCTAGACATGAGCGTGACATCGGCCAGAAGTCAACCGGGCCACCTATTCGGTTTGGGGACGTCAGTTCTGGGCAACATGGGTTTCCATCCGGGCGTAAGGTCTGCGTTCAAACCAACAGGCGTCTCCAAAGCCAATGACGCACCGCGAGAGGACGTCAACGGGAAACTGGGCGGCCTTGGGTTCAGCAAACTCATCGGGAACATGAAGCCACCCCGCAACGTTGGGGATAGTCTAAACGGTGGTCCCCCTAAATGTCCACCGCCAATCATGGACCCCGCTTCTCCAATGGTCCCAAATCCACTTAGAGGCTTCCCCTTGTTGCCACGCGTAGAAGAAACATCAGCTTTCAAACACGTAGAGAGTCGTGTGCACTCAGGCCTGTCCCCTTCACGATACCCACAAATGGCCCCCGGACTCCACTTTGAGAGGTTTTCCTTCTCACAGTTTGATGGTGTTAAGTCGTACGCCGGCGCAGACTGTAACATACCTCTCATGCCATTCACAGTGTACAACGGAGAGCTTCTGTATAGCTCGCCCTATTATCCGCTCAAGTTCCACTTCAGCAATCTGCTCAAGTATCCGGAGAACATGCCATACTTCGGTGCGCCCGCACTCAGCCAAGACTTGGGTTCCATCACTAACATAGACCGGGAGATCGCCATGCACACACAGCAGCTGTCCGAAATCGCAGCAGAGAAGAACAGGACGAGGATAGACTCAATCCCACCTGCCAACACGAGCAACGCAACGCCCGGCAAACCCAAAAAGGGCCACCTCTGCCTGTACTGCGGCAAGCTGTACTCTCGAAAATACGGCCTAAAAATCCACATGAGGACTCACACGGGTTACAAACCGCTCAAGTGCAAAGTTTGCTTCAGGCCTTTTGGAGACCCCAGTAATTTGAACAAGCACATCCGCCTACACGCCGAGGGCAACACGCCGTATAGGTGCGACTTCTGCGGCAAGGTGCTCGTGCGAAGGAGAGATTTGGAGAGGCACGTCAAGTCAAGACACCCGGGACAGAGCGTGAAAAAGCTGGACGACAAACCGGGAGGCCTCTTCGAAGACGCGGAGCAAAAGAGCGACAATGACAGCGACGTTGACGTGTGCTTTACCGACGACCAGAGCGACCAAGAGATGAGCAAAAACACGGACTGAGAGCTTCTAAAACGAACAGAACCGATTATTGTCAATAGAATAAATATACGCAGTATTTAAATATTGTCCTTTTCACATGAGGTGAGAGGTTTTACGCACAGGCCTACACTTATCCTTCCACTGCCCCATGTTTTTTTAAATGCACAATTGTAACGACTGCCAACATATTATTCTACTTTTGTGACTTCCAAATAGACACTGAACATAGTATTTTGCAGTCTAGCGATCTGCTAAGGGCGATGCTGTTTCTTTGCTATAACTTCACATTAAAATGACAGAAAAGACGAAACTTTACAATCATAATCTAGGCTAGAGTTTTTCATTTTTTAAAAAGGTTTTAGACTGGTTGTTAAGACTAAATAAATCCCACACATGCGCACTATGCTTTTAATTTATATTTTGTTGTTTATTTGTTAAATGGCCACTCTCACATCTGAACCGGCAGATGCACTTTATTTAAAAAAAAATAAAAATAAAAAAAAATAAAAAAATATTTAATTTACCAACAACCACGTGACATTTTGTGTTTACTGTTAATTCCCTGAGCTTCACTGGACTTTGAAACTTGCACTTTTTCGAGGCGAGAGCTGTTCTTAAAGAAGCAGCCACTGACTCCGAATGAATTATTTCTAGAGAAAGAAAATGTATTGACTGCAGTTATAGATGATGTAAAGTGTAATGCATTTCAGTGCAGTGCTTCTTTGTTTATAAGTCACGTGATCCATGGACACGTTATTTGATTCATGTTGTTGTTTTTTTAATAAATTATTTTAAAGCCGTAATCCAAACAAAGTGTGTTTTTTTAACTGCCACTTATCTGATGTACTTCTGCTACAGAGTTTTAGTAATTTTGTATCGTATCTTATAAATATATAGAGTATGAATAATAATCATTACAGAATATATATACATAAAATAAAAGCAAGCCTAGCCGAGTAGACTCACACAGAAAACCAGAAATGAACAATATCTGTTATATATATGTATATGTTAATATTTTCACAAATAAATAAATAAATAAATCACATTAATATATGAATTTAGCCTTTATGCATGCTGTGTGTTTAAAATGGCCCATTACGTTGTCTGTTATTTTAGATATTTAAAATAAGAGCATTTACAACAATAATCAAATTAACAAAAAAAAAAAGGAAATTGTCCAAAAAGTGCAACAAGGGTTAGACATTTGTCCAATGTTTGTTTTTACCTAATGCTATATTAAAAAAATAGGCTCTTCAAATGACATATATTCAGTGATTCTCTTCTCCTCAATTACAATTCTTTGCTTTTCATGATTTTTCTTCTCCAAACTTGCACAATGCTTTGCCCTTGCACACTGTGGTACAGTGTGGTGGTTTGAGAAAGCAATGAAAACCTGCCACATCTCACTGCAGCCGTGTCTTCAGGCATCACTGTGACATGAGCAAACTATAGTGTCACACAGTAAAAAAAAGTTACTGGTAATTAAAAATACTGTAGAGCATATTCTTAACATGTAAAAATATCACAACAGACAAAAAATAATGATACTCAAATCTGCAGTTATTGAGCTTCAACAGATGAATCCTCACTGGCAGCAAATAGGAACCGATTTGAGACAAGTAATTTAACTGATTTCCTTTATATTTTTAAAGCCTTTTGAGTAAAAAGAAATTGTAGTTGATATATATGAATATATTTTATAAGTGAACCTTCAGGCGGCAAACACAGTTCTTTACTGTACTGTAAATGAAGTTGGCATATCCGATGTTGATCTCTTATTTTAATGTTTGGTGTCTCAACATAATTCTGATTTTATTAGTAATAATTATTATTTTGGCTAAATCACTAGATAATAATAATTACTGCAGATACAGCAACCTTATAATCCATTGACATTATTGTTACTGGCAATTGCTGTCCCAGATCCAGATCAAAATGTGTCTAATACTGTGCATGGGTTAACTTTGGGGGGATGGGGGGGATGCTTTACACTGTATACTGTCTGATTCAATTAATTTAATTTAATTAAAAGTGTTTTCCATGGCTTTAAATGATGAATTCAAGTGCCTGTAGTCTGTCTTGCCTATTATCTGTAAACCCTTAGATGCACATATTATTTCTTGTCTAAATATGCCGCACTTGACAAAACTGTGCCCCAGTGCATCATTTTGGACTGATTCCAGCTCTCATTGTTTCTAAACTCGCTTCCAGCTCTCATACCCTGCTCTCTATCCCCTCCCACCAGCATTTACAATCAATTAGTGCTGTTCATTAGTAAGGACACTGGATAAAAGCTTTGATTGAGAGAGTTTGACTTTGAGCTTAGAACCTGATCCAAACCAGACTTGGCATGTGTGTACTTTCGGAGGCCATCTTGTTTCTAGGCTACGATTCAGCCTTCTCCAAAGCCTGGCGCGGATATCCTTGGTCACAACAATGATTTTGAGCAACTGCCTTGCCTCACCAGATAATCAGCAAATACCACAAGATTAAGAGAGCAAGTATTTTAAGTTTGTGTCAAGGTTATATACTACTGTGGCATTTCTTCCAGCAGTATACATTTTTAAAAAGCCATTATATTTCAATAAAAAATATATATATACAAAATGTAAGTACATATCATTTTAAGGCCCTTCTTTCCCCTGCTCGCAACACCCTATTTACTAAGCCAACCTGAAAAATCGAAAGCAGTGGTGGGGGGGGGTATCCTCTACAGTAAATAAGTAGAAAAGTGTTTCACCTCCTGAGTCAGTGCCTCAACATACAGGATTATTTGCGTATAACTCCAGGTATAGAAAAAAAGTTATGTTTACATAATAGGGTCCCTTTTAAATTTAATTTGTGGTCTAAAACCACTTGATATCTAATGGTCTTTTGGCCTCAACCTTGAAAACAGTTATGTTAAGATCCCCAATTATGTGTACCAATCAGTAGTTCTAGCAAGGCCACAGAAACTCCAATTAGAAAAAAAAGACAGAGGACTACTATCAAGGCTGGCTGGGGATAGGTAATTGTAACTGTGTAGAGGCGTTTGATGATCTACTGTATGCATCATTTAAGCTGCACCACTCAAAGAGAAAATGTGAATTTCAATGACATTTTTTTTGTTGCTCAGTACATACTCCCCATTGACTGCATGAAATTTTTACATCAAGGAGACATATCCATCCACCATATACTGCCATCTTAATTGAATACTTTGATGGAAGAATGTGTCCAATGAACCTCCTCTTGTGACATTGGTTTTCTTATATTCAAAGCTCTTTTTTATATTTGAACACAACAAATTTCGTCCTTTGCGGTTTGATGAAAGTTTGGCCGTTATAGACCCCTCGAAAGACCATGTCGCACGAAACACTCAAACTTCATTCAGCGCTATCTGTACAGGTACAATGCCAACATATTCTGTGTGGTTTGAAATTGAAATAGTTGTGTCTTTCAGAGTTGCTGCTGCCCAGAATGGTGTCTTTTTGCTTATATGGGAGGAACATGCCCATGGTTCAGGACAAGACCTACAGTATTTCCATTTCTACTATAGTAGTTACTGCATTCATTTACTTTAAACTTACATAGGTGGCTTATATAAGAAACATGAAAACACAATACAATTATTTGCTTCTCAGAGTTAATTAGGACCAACACTTGTACACCACTAAGCACCTCACAGTAAATGTATTTCTTAACGGATTGTCTCAAAAAATTAAAAAATTATGAATTTTAGATATGGCAGTTTCCAAGACCCATTACACTTGAACGAAATGGGTCTGGCGGACTGATGAATGCAAGCAAGGAAGTGAAGTGACTATATTTGACATTTAACAAAGAATGAATGAATCTAAGCCAGAGTACTTGTGTCAGTCCCAAGACTGGATAAATGGTTTCAGGTTTCAGGTTTCAGGTTTCAGTTTATTTGTCATATGCACATTCAACACAGGGTCAGAAAATGCAATGAAATGCTTTGGATCGGAAGAACCGTTAGACTCGCTAAGAT
>JAVQKC010093069.1:0-12585 GCA_036025475.1 Philypnodon macrostomus
TTTATGGTATGCACCTGTGTGCAAATGTTGAAACTGATCCGGCAATTCGTTTTTGAGTTATCGCGTTCACAGCTAGGATCTGCGGACGCGGACGAACACCGACGTGATTCCATAATATAGTCGTTTCGCCGATATAATGAGAGAATAATCATTTCTATAGTATTCAGCAATTTCTGTATTTTTTTTTTTTTTCAGATTGAGTTTCTGGACCATTTCCTACCATCGGAAATGGAAAATCTTCCTGTGTGGAATCATGTTCTACTTAAAGCCTTTTCTAATGAGGCCTGCTGTAGAATTGAGTCTGGAATCATTGGTCTTGCCCAAAAAGTTTTGACTGACTGGCAGAATGACGGTTACAAACTTGGACAAGTCGGTAAAGTGGTGAGCATTATTTAGGATATAATAAGCCCGTTTGTATTGCATTACTATCTGGTGGACCGCAACGTGACCTTGACCTTGACGTGACCTTGACCTTGACCTGAATCTAACAAGGACAAATAATAGTGACGGTATTTAGCCAGTGTGGTCGCAGATAATGCTAATGTAGTTTCTTGCAACCAGATAAGAAATACTTCCTTTGGGTGTGTTGTTGATTACTAGGCACAAATCAAGCCAATAATTTGAAAAACAGGATTGCGGTCATGTCGAAAAAAAGATTAATGTTACAGAATATACTTTACGTTCTCTCCCCAGAATATGGCACTGTCGGCCCTCTTGGTGGTGGTTCAAAAACAGACATCTTCTGAAGAGAAAGGTGGAGAGACTGCAGGGAAGATAATTACCCAGATGTGGTTACAAATGAGTCCAAATCAGGTGAGATATAGACACAAGTAAAAGCATTACTCTACAATACAATATAATTTAACTGTTCATATACCAGGTAAAGACTCACTCTGTGCTCCAATGTACACTGGAGCTCCTTCTGCTAATATCTGGATGTGTAGTGAGAAACCTTGAGCCTCAAGTCATTTGTCAGGTATGTCAATATTTTTTATACATTTCGTTTTTATTTAAAAGCTGCTCCTGACGAGGATTTTTTTCAGGCCCTGTTATGTGTTGATGCTGTGGTGTCTTTGACGTTTGTGGATGAGTTGCTGCTGGCTGCTCTGGAGTTTCTGGCCTCTCTGGGAAAGATTTTTGTTTCACCCGACAGTCAGGTAGTTATATTATGTCTTGCACAGTAATTCACTTCACATTCAAAACAGAATAAAGTTAAACTGTGCAGCTTCTTTATTCCACAGAGTCAAATTTTCCCAAGGTTAAGCAGCCTTTTCAGGACTCTCCTCACCAACACGTCTTGGATAGTGCACCAGCATGCCTTGGAAGCATTTTCCCAGTTTGCAGGGGTATACAGAAAGAATGTGCTATTTTCTAATCAATATCAATATCCTCTTAAACTACATAATAATGAATGTCTACTTCCTTTTAGAGTACTAATCACGAAGAGGTCATTTCCCAAAGTTTGTGTGAAGAGGAAACTAAAACGATGGTTGTCAACTACTTAAGTAAGGTAATGAGTAATTAATGAGTGATGAGTCTTATCTTAGCCTGGCCAGCCACGACTAACTCCGAGCTGGTATACTTGACTAGTCCTACCCATGTCTATCCAAGTGTCGTTAATACTAATTATAAATGACGCTAATAATGTGGTGTTTTAGACTGTAAAGGAGCAAGACGATGTGGCATCAAGACTTGAAAGACTTAAGTTAGAAACATCAGTGGTGGAGCAGTTTAGTGAGAACATTGAGAGGCACAAGGAAGAAACCCCTTCAGTGGAATTGCCTGACGACACAGTCATCGAAGCGGAGGCAAGTAACTTGGCTTGTTTGTGATACATTAACACACAATTTAGTTTCACTATTGTAAAGATACTCTATGGAAATTTCTTCTAGCCACGTCCAAAGAGGCCAAGGCAGGACAGCAGCACAGAGGAAGAATACAACCGCCACTTTCAGACAGCTGCGAGTGCGCTGAAAGCCCTACAGCACCTCCTGGTGGGCAAAAGTGACACTGTCCCTGAGCCTCAGTGGCTTGAGTCTAGACTGCAAGAGCTTCACAGGCTTCTATCAGACATCAGTCAAGCTAATGAATCAGCATAGCAGTTGTGCACGTGTTATGATTTTAGTAAATGTATCTTTCTTTCTTTGGTTACCTTTAAGACGTTGATGTTATTAAACTTTACATAAATTCTGGGTCTCTATTAGAGTCATTGACTTTCAACAGTAAAGTGGGCAAACATTTAATAAAATATTTATTTCACCAGCAACCAAAAATACTAATAAATTATGTCATGTCCTTTTCACATTAATTCAAAGTGCAAACCCTTATTAAAATCTTAACGCCACTTATAAACATGGCACAAACAAAATGATTGATTAATCTTGACTATGATTTCTTTACAGAGGTCCATCCAGTAGATTATAATGATTCCAGACGCCTTGAATGAGTTCTGGTGTTTGGTTAGAAGTATGATATCATTCTGCACTTGTTCATATATTACCCCAAAAGGTGTGCATCTTGTAACAAGTGAAGTTTTAACTGGCTTCTTCAAATGATGAAATGTCACCAGGCATTCTCATCCTCCCAGTTCAAGTCATCCCCATCGCCCCACCCATCAGCTTCATTCTGAAGAAAGAAATACAGTTTAAATGTTTAAAAGAGGTCAACTAGTGACTATTTAACTATCCGTATGTTTGATTTGGTTGCTGCCTAGTTAATGTAATCAATTATCCACTTAAATATACTTTTCTGTCATGTGAACTGCTATCATCATCAACATCATCTTTCACAGATACGTACCTCATTCACACTGGCAGCAGCAAACTTGGTAGTGAACATTAAAGTATCAACTGGTAAATCTTTGTCCAATGGCTTAGGGTTTTCACTTGCAAGTCCAGCAGCACTGACTCTGGTCTCCTCAACCTGGAGCAAAGCTGGAGACGACAGTTTAATGTCCGGCACCATATCTGCAAACAAGTCCAGCTCTGGGTCTTGTTCTACCTTTTTCCTCACCTTGATGGTAAACTCCTCCCCCAGCCCTCCTATACCCCTACCTTTTACTGTTTGTTTAGGTTTGGAAGGGTTCTCTGAGTCTTTGTCTGTCTGAGTCCAGCTATTGTCCAACGAGGAAGTGGTCTTGCTCCTTGTGGATTGCTGCAAGCTGGAAGTTAGTTTTAGGGGTTTAGATGTCAGTTTAGGGGGCGTGGGGTCCGTTGATTTGGGCCAATCTACAATAACAGGAGCCAACACAGGGGCTCTTGGAGAGAGGTCTGATATTGGTTCATTGTCTTCAAAGTCATCCCATGGTTCCTCCTCTGCATTCTGTGGTGAAAGACCTAGTCTACTGTTCACTGGAGCCACTACAGCAGAGGGTTCAATGTGAATTTGAACTGATTGTCCCTCTGTCATCTCACTCTCCTCTGGGTCGCTCCAATCAGGCCAGTCCTCTGCAGGTCTTTCTGATCTGATGGGCTGATCTGGGCTGTATGACAGTGGTTCCATTTCAGTACTGGGATGAAAACCATTTAGAGGAAGTGACATCGGTCTTGTGACATCTAAAAACATACACACATATTTTTACCGATAATTAAATATACTTAAGAGAATAGTGTTTTTTGTCTCTTTGTACCCGATTTTGTCGGTTCTTCATCTATTGTACATTTTGGAAAAATATTCAAGACTTTGGCAGGCTGAGCTATCTGAGGTTGACAGCTTCCAACAATGTGAACAGGTGAATCTACAAAAAGACATAAGTGACATAATATATCTGACAAAAATCAGATGAAGAAAACAAATACATGTTGTTATGAAGACACCATTTCTTACTTTCAGGAGTGACTTCAGTAGACTTAGAGAAGTTGGGTGTAGTTCGTTTAAAAACCTTAGTTCTCTCTCCTCCAACAACCACTTGAGCTCCGAGCAGAGGCACCAACACAGCTAAACTCTGTAGTGTCATGGCAACCAGAGAGTCGTTGGTGTCTCTCATTCCCAGCAAAACCTGCACATTCACACAAAGAGCAAAATTAAACAAGTTTTTTTTTTTACTATACTGTAGTGACTAAATATAATAGATGTGGACGCTGCACCTGTGGTAGTATCTGTTTTATAAGTTCATCGTGGGAAAAGAACTCTGCGTAGATGTTGATATGAGTCAGCAGCACCATCCTGATGTGCAACTCTTTCACCTTAAAGAGCTTCAGAACCTGAGGAATCACATGTTGGCGGTACAAGGACAGAGACAGCAGGCATTCTTCTGAACTATTACCACTCCCGGAGTCTGTCTCTGTCAGAGGATAACAGAATCATGTCAATTAATGCCTGATCAATAGAGCATACTTTTTAACTGAATTATTGTATTAATGAAAGTCATGCTTACTTACCATTCTTTGGCTTTAGAAGATGTGGAAGAAAACTTCTGACAGCCATTGGCTCTGCAAAAACGAGAGGGTTAAACAGCTCAGGAACAAGGCGTGCAGCTATAAGCTTCTCAGGAAGGCTCTGGATACGGTCTAGTAAAAACCTGCAAATGCAAACAAATCAAAGTTAGCTAGACTTAAAATCAGTAATGAGTACAACGGAATACTGAATATGTAAAAATCACATTTCTTACTTAAAGAATTCATTCTTTTCTTCCTCCGTCTTTAAAGTCAATCTCTTCAGAAAGTTCATTACTTCTAGAAAGTCATTTCTATTGAGAGAAAGAAATGATGAAGGCAAATCTCTTACACTTATGGCACTTAAACACAGTAAAAAATCTTGTTTACACAAACCTGAAAAAGTCATGAGTAAGTAGACAGGCGAGTGGTGGTCTATGTAATGGCTCAGGATTTAAAGGACCAGTCTGCAAAGAACTCTTCAGACTGTCAGCCAGATCCTGTGTCACTGAATATGAGAATTTTATGAATGTCAAAGTCAAATTTCCTGAATGACTTAGTTATAATGATGTTTGTGCTTACCATAATCATTCAGCATAGGGATAAGGGCCTCAACCATCATCCCAAAAGAGTAACAGTCTCTGGAATAAGCATATTCATCTGGAAGCATGGCAAAACCTTCAACCTGATTTAAAGGGAAACCAACTTGGTGAACAAGCAAATTTGTAGAAATAGTGATATAGTGACACTGTACACAAACCTGTTCTTCTGGTGGAATACAGCTGGTTTCTCGTACTTCCTTAATACCACTAAGAAACTAAGGAGTTTAAGATGCAGTAGTTACAGTTTAAAGACAAAGGTCATAAACACAAATCTAGACGAATATGATTTGTATCAACTGTGTCACTGACCTCAGGAGTTGCTTCTGAAAATGTACACATGGTTTCCATTCCTCCCAACTTCCAATGGCCATCTTCACTCACAAATACAGAAGACCTGCACACATTGTTGTGACTCAGTTTGCCCTGATACAAAAGAGAAAACACATTGAAATAGTTTTGTTTGCTTTGTTGATATACATTTTGTGTAAATACTTACTCTTTCATGTAAAAAGACCAGAGCCTGCAAGATATCAAAGAGTCCTGCACATATTTCTTCTGGGGAAAGGCTGTCCAGCAGCAACTCCAGTGGCTGTACACGTTCCGTGACTAGATGGATCTCACCATCCTGCACTGAGCACAACAGGAACCGCAAAAGACAAGGGTGTCTTAGAGTCTTCAAGTGCTGCAGGAACAAAATAGTGTTAGGTTACTATTAATACCCTCTGTACTCAGTATCTGATTACTTTGTTGATTAAATATCAGCTTTCATTTCCGTGTAACGACTATTACAACCTACCAGTATCTTTAAGCACACCTTTTTCACCGTTGCTCATTCATTTCATTAGGAGTCGTTCAATAGTTGTAACTTACAATATATGAATATGAATGTGTATGTAAGCACCATATTTGTTGACACACCTTAGCAGCTTTGTTGACTTTGTCTTCGCTGCCTCGCTTGTGAACAAAGACAGAAGCGGGTATTCTGTCCTTAAGCACTGCGGAGTACATAGTCAGCCCTGAGGGAAGAGTCAGAAGCGGTTCTTCCAGAATACAGTTCCGTAACGCACTGCTCTCCGCTCCCATGGTCGCGCTCCTTCGCGTTCACCTGTCCACACACGGGTTACCCATAAAGCGTGTCACTGGTTGAACATGTAAATAACATAAACTAATACCTCAATGTTGATGGCAGTACCGCAGCAGTAAAAGTTAGCCTGTGTTCCTGATTGGTGGCTAACCTCAAAGCTGCGTTAGCCAGCTGTCAATTGCTAAACTTCCTTAACGTCTTCATTTCACCAGAATAGCATATTGACCGTAGCGTCACGTAAAAATCTCCAAAGGGATTTTACAAAGTGGCGATGAGTAGCTGCATAAATGCGATATTAATTGTCAAAATGATCAACAGCTTACGTGGAGTGAAAGCTACGCTGTAAACACGAATCCTTCCGGTAAGGACGAAACCATGTGCGAGGGGGTACGATCACGCTCTCAAAATGTAAAAAATCGTGTCAGTAGAAATATGAATCTACGCATTTAACAATTAGTTTTAAAATAACAGTTACTATTACAACTTATTACTATATACTTGTGTTTTTGTGGAAGATGAATGCATAATATTGTTTATTTCAGCAGTTGTAAAAACCTGCTTCAGTTTGTTATGGTTCATGCTAGAGTGGTGTGAGACAACGGACGCAGGTAGAGCCATAGATTTAAGAGAGTCGCGCCAACGAAGAACGATTCAAAGTATTTCTTCCTTAGCACAATTCTCAATGCATTTGAATGGCACTTTTAGCTTGAGCGGCTACTTCTGGGACAAATGGATTCAAGGAAGGGCTGTTTAAAAACTTGCCTATTCTCGTCAATGGAGTTGTCAGAACTCTGCTTATCTCTATTGCTCTGGGGTAAATAGGTATAATAGGTAAATAGCAGAGCCACAGAGATAAGCATAACTTGATTGGTGACAATGAAGCTATGTATGTAAGCTAAAAGTGCCATTCAAATGCATTGAGAATGGTGCTAAGGAAGAACTACGTTGAAGCTGCAACGTTCAAATTTTATGGACCTCTGGTGGCGCAACTCTAATCTCTAAGGCTCTGGATGTGAGTGGTGGCGTCTTAATTTAATCAGTCTGTTATTATAATACAGAATATACACACTATCTGAAAACCATAATAAATCATTATATTAAAAAACCTACTGTACAAAAAAAATTAATTACTTTTGAATGATGGTGTTTGATTATAGCTCTCAAAAATAAAATAAGCAATACATTTTTACATCACATCAGTTTACAAAATGCAAAGTGAGCGTTCACACAATTTACACCTTTCTTTGCAGTTTGTAGGCCTACTACAAGAGCATTTTTGAAGCATTGCGACTGCATTTCTTACATTTATATATGATTAAAATAATTGCATTTCATATTATATTATTTTATTTAAATTGCCTCCAATAGTTTATAGGCTATCTTATATTTGATGCACACTATCTCTCAGATAAGCTGTTCACACTCTTCAGGAAGCACAGAAACCTCAAGCCTAAATGTAATTGGGTCTGGATTTGGTAACAAGTAAAAGCAGCCTCTATCAGAGGAAGTGACAGTTTCTCACATATTCACTTTTGCACTGGATATCATCTAACCAGACGAAACGACCTGCACTGAGTTTGGTAGTGAGAACATACACTGTTATGGATGAGCTGGGTAAGCAATATTTATAAACTCACTGAATTTGTCCTAGTTAGAATGATTTGTTCTTAATTGTCCTCACTAGTACATAGATGTCCAGAGCTTAGAACTGCTATGGTAATACATTGGCTATGAAGTTTATGAACATTGTTTACGCTTTCCCACTTTTTGTATACGTTTTTATTTAATTACAGAAAAAAAATCTAGTTTCTTCTAAACAATTTTGTCTTCCCATACACCAGCAAAACATATGGATTGTGAACAAAGTATGAAATTAAGGCGACAATAGTTTTACCACATTATGACATTCTGAGTTTCACTTCTGCATCATGTCACTTCCTGTGGAAACCTAAGAGTAACTATATGCTGCATACTCTGTCAAACCTATTCTGATCATTTTAACACAAACAAACTGTTTTTAATGCTTTCATATTGAATTACCCTTGTCTTGTTACAGATTTGTTGCTGGAGGAGCTGGCCTTGAACCCTACAGGGTCAGAAAATGTGCAGAATAAGGTGACTTATAGTAGAGGCATTTCAAAAACACAAATGGTGATTGCTGTGATTACTGTCTGAAATGAATGCAAAAATATTAACTTCTTTTTCAGGGATCAGGAGTGGATTTCAGTGAACTTACGAAAAACTCACGCTGCTCAAATGTTTACAGGTGAACCACATGTTTTCTACACGTCTTCTACACAATTTCTTCTATACAATTTCTTTTACACAACTCTTCTTCTACACAATTTCGTCTACACAACTTCTACACAATTTCTTCTACACAATTTCTCTGGAGCTGTGGTTATTTTTTTAATCATTCTGCAATATCAGCTCACCTCCCCCTCCTATGGCTGCAACACAACATGCCATCTCACCAACTAAAGAAATGGACTCTATATTGGAGGAGCTTTTGGGCCTGGCAAATCAGGTCAGTCCAGGATAAAAAATACTTCTTCTTCTTGTCTGTTAGTTCAGCACAACGCTTAAATCAAATGTACCAACAGATGGCAGTATTGCACCACTTGCCAATTCTCTGTCTTAAGTATAAATCATGGAATCTCTATTTTCTCTATTGGTGTAGGATCAAGGGCCTGAGGAAAGCCCACCTCCACTTGCACAGAAACAGTCTGTGAAAAGAAAAGAAGAAAATGCACATAAAGAGGAGATCAACACTGAATCCAAACCTTCAAATGTGACTAAAAAGACAGACACAATAGATGACCTCCTGGGAGGACTGAGCTCAGACCTGGAGAAGATTGGTGTTCGTACCACAGCTAAAGGCCACTGTGCTTCTTGCAACAAGTGTATTGTGGGAAAGGTAAGTCATGCAGTGGGAATCTATACACAGTATGTTTTGGATATGCAAAGACCCATTTTCATTTCATTGTAGATTATCACAGCACTGGGAGAAGCATGGCACCCTGAGCACTTTGTTTGTGTAGTGTGCAAGATTGAGCTGAGCACCACAGGTTTCTTTGAAAGAGATGGGCGGCCATATTGTGGAAAAGACTACCATGAACTGTTCTCTCCTCGCTGTGCATACTGCAAAGGATCCATTCTACAGGTGGGAAGATAAATGTTTGTTGTATAAATGAAACTGTATCACTTTAGGAGAAAAAAAGCATTTTGTCATATGATATATCCTTGTATTTACAGAATATCCTGACAGCACTGGATCAGACCTGGCATCCTGAGCACTTCTTCTGCACACACTGTGGAGACCTGTTTGGATCTGAGGGTGAATGCTTTTCCCTCTGTTACAAACCACAGACTACTAGAGACTTGTTACGTTTTGTACACTGGCTGGCCACTTTATTAGCCACACATAGTCAAAGCAAAAGCCTTTTAGCCATTCACATAGCATTTAGATGTTGAAGCATCAAAAGAAGATATATATGATAGATATATAGATTTATATGAATTTGGCATTTCAAAAACTGCTAATCTACAGGGATTTTCACACAAAACATTCTTTAGAGTTTACAGATAAACTATTCAGGGAGCAGCAGTTCTATGGTGAAGTTTGAGGTTATCGAAAGCCAACACTCACTCAAATAACCACTTGTTAAGATAGATCATGATGTGTATGTCATCAGTGTTATATTTATCATAGGTTTCCTGGAGAAGGAGGGGAAGCCATATTGTACCAAAGACTTCTACAACCTGTTTGCTCCCAAGTGCTCTGGCTGCGGGGAGGCTGTGAGGGAGAACTACCTGACGGCCGCCAATGGCACCTGGCATACAGAGTGCTTCGTCTGCTCTGTGAGCCTACACCTCAGACCACACACACACACATAAATATAGCTCAAAAATACACTGACATTTACTTTCTAAAACATTTTGGCCACAATGAAATCCATATGGGGGACGAATATGCAACCGTTGGAAATAAATCAAGAAAATGACAATATACACAGCTTTTCAGAAATCACATTATCCAATTATCAAGGTTCAGTGACATCACATCACAACAATGACAACAGTTAACACAGTAAAGGGAGAATACAACATGCACAAGATTCAGACTCTACACACTTTTTCTGGCTTTGAGATTGTTCACATTGGCTTAGCATCATGGCACTTGAAAAGGAAGTAGAAACAAGACTAATTTTTAATAGTTCCACCTGCACGTTTTATGGCTTTATGACACATTAATGCATTTGCCAAAATTATAACTACATCTGTAACATCTGTAGCACCATCCATAAAAACATCAGTCACATTAACAGGTGCTTTCCCAGATGTGGATTTTTTTTTATGTCCAGTGTCCTAGTTTCATGACATTCAAAGGTTTTATTCCTTGTGGTGGATGTGTTTCACCATCTGGATGTAGGATTTTCACACATATAGGCTACATTGTCTACATTGTGATATAAACGCATTAAATCTGTCTGGGGTTTGCATGAACAGAAAGATGAGAGCAGCCTACAACCACTGAAACAAAATTCCATAATTTATTCTTCCGTTTACCCAACATGTCTTCAAAAACGTACCTAAAGCATTTACACAGTACTGTACATCGTGCTTTTTCAGGACTGCCTCAAGCCCTTTTCCAGTGGATGTTTCATGGAGCTGGACGGCCGTGTCCTCTGCCCTCTGCACTTCCACTCTCGACAGGGCACGTTGTGTGGCAGCTGTGGGGAGCCCATCACCGGCCGCTGCATCTCTGCTCAGTCACGCAAGTTTCACCCTGAGCACTTTGTGTGTGCCTTCTGTCTGCGGCAGCTCAGCCAGGGCATCTTTAAGGAACAGAAGGAGAAGCCATACTGCCTCATTTGCTATAATAAGCTCTTTGTGTAAAGCCCAATCTGAACAATCATGGAGACACATTATATCCATTTAGCAGATATAGATAAAATAATCCTGTACGTAGGGTGTGTTTTAAGATGGCTTCTGTGCGTGTGAAAGGAAGTGAAATTCATTTTACAACAACGTAACTTAGTGCCAGAAATAGGTCAGATTACATCCATGCTTTTCTGTGAAAATATCCTTATTTTGCTAAGTCTTGGCAATGCTCATAGCAGCATGGAGCAGTATCAAGGGGCTTGTCTATGTGGTCTACAGCTTGTATTGGCCGAGGCTGGCACAGGACTGACCCAGTGCCAGGCCCAGTTTCCTCTCACTCTGACTGACCCCATGGCATATGCCACATTTAGACAACCTCTTCATTCTCTACACTGGGGCCTTTATAGATGCTTATGGAAGATTAATGAAGATGGTCAACAAAGGCATTCCTTCACATCAGTGTACCTCTTCAGCACTTTGAATAAAAATACTCAGTAACCACAGAAGTGTTTTGAAATGTTTTAAGGTGAAATAATAGATTGCATATTAAGTATATATAAATGCTGCATAGACCTTTCCTTAACAATACAATTCTAATACTAAATATATTGACAAGCAGAACTTTTACCACTGTTTACCTATGCCCTCTTGGCACTGGCTGAATACAATGGATTGACTTTTGCTTTTTAATACATTTTAGAGGTTATCTTAAGTGTTCATTTTATGTACACATATTTCAGGTTGATCCAAAATGTCACTTATTTTAAGCCCTCCATATATATTTATAGTTATGTTTTACAGATATCATTGATATCTTTGTGTGTGACCTTGACAAACAGACAATATGTGTATATTGTTTTGCTAAAATGTCAAAAATCTACTGAATAAATGCTTTGCCTGTAGCTGTAGAAGATTAATAGAGACTACATTCATTGAAGGTGTTAATAAAAATGAATCCTTACTATTTAAAGCCTACACTAAAGCTTGCTTGTTTGTGTTTTCTTAATATTTCCCAATGTAAACTAAGCACCCATGTCACACTGTAAACAGCCTCTTATCTTCAGATGGACACTAGGGGCTTTCTGTTGCCCTGCAGGCAGCTTTCTTCATCTTTTCTTCAGGCCACTTAGACTCTCAGTGTGGAGCGTGAGTGTGAGTGGGAACGGAGGTAAGCATTAATCATGCTGTCAGCACCATCAGACCAGGCCTCCTCTGGCCACTGCACAATATGGACCCTGCCTCACGGACCAAGAAGTGTGAATGTATCCTGCTAAGTCAAACGGTGTGCAAAAGTTTAATGATGGAGGAGCCGGGTGCCCAGAATTCTGACCTTGAAGACAGGCTACTTTACTATTACCTCTGTTTGAACAGGCCTGGAACTTGGTACTCTTAGTGGGTAGCAAAACATCAGTAAAACTAAAAACTAAAGCCAACCTAATCTTTAACATCCTTATTATATCGGCGAAAACAGCGTGTCGCCGATATTATGGAATCACGTCGGTGTTCGTCTGCGTCCGCGTCCGCGTCCGCGTCCGCAGATCCTAGCTGTGAACGCGATAACTCAAAAACGAATTGCCGGATCATTTTCAACATTTGCACACAGGTACATACCATAAAGACGCCGAACTGTATTGATTTGGGT
>JAVQKC010093083.1:0-11434 GCA_036025475.1 Philypnodon macrostomus
TCTGCGGTCTGAATCACACTACTCCGCTGTCTCTGCACCGCATGGTCTGAACACTCACTTCCTGTTTTCTCTTAAAGCAACAGCGCACGTAAATAAAACTAATGGCAGAGCCAGAACACCTCCCTTAAATGAACTTTGTAGAATGTACAACCCTTGATTGAAGATTGAATAAATAAAAAAATAAGTCTTATTTCTTTTCGATGGATTCTTTACTCACTAATCAATCACCAATATAAACTGCCCGAACCCTAACTCTTTGCCTCAGAGTGCAGTCCACTGCCAAAAATGTAAACTGGGTTGAACTTTAACTATTTGGCCTGGACTAAAAAAAAAACAGACACAAAAATTGAGCAATCAGTCAAATAAAAGACACTATCGGCAATAAATATAGAATCACATTACACTTCTTTCATCTATTAATTTCAAATCTTCAGAAATATGAAGGAGGCAGCCATGTTGGGTTATCTAGAACAGACGTGTCAAACTGCGGGCCAAAAGTGAGTTAACTTAAAAAAAGTAGTGTTTGTAATGAGGGACATAAAATAAATAAAAACAAATTATTGTGGTCTTCAGCATTTCTGTAAGGACTTGTCCAGTAAAACCTCAAATTCAGTTACTAAAGTGTACATTAAATAAACATACAATGTGAGGTACATTCACTAATGCTTCCTAACCAGGCTCTGACATCACATACATGTAGAGAGTGGTTGGCATTTGTCAAAACCATCTTCATTTGAAATATTTTGTGGCTAATGCTAATTTCTCCATTGAAAATGTATAAAGGTTCCATTACTGAATTCAGAACTTTCTGTTTACAGACTTTGAAAGGGTCTGTAATGCGTAATCACAGACTTCATGACACAGTAAACCTTTTTTTTTTTAAATCTGTGTGTGTCCGTCGAAGAATCATCTGCTGCAGGAAACTAGGCTCACTTTCCCAAATCTCCTCTTCCTCTGTTCCAGTCTGTGCTATCAACTGTCCGCCCATCGCACGCACTTTGGCTTCGACTTTGAAAGCCAGAAGTTTTATTTTGAACTGTTTGCTATTGACGCTGCACATGCCCCTGAAAACAGACAAATGCTAGAGCTCCAATGTATCCAATGTTGAACTGGTTTGGCCCACGTCCCGACTGATGACACCCCTGATCTAAAAGAATAGTTATTATCACCAACTAGTGGACAAAAGTTATGTGCGATGCCTTTAATGCCTCAAAAGGAGCATAACTCCACAATATATTGAAGGTACATCTGAGGGTTAAATATTCTAACATCCAACAATTGTAATTGATAAATAAGACTGAAAAGAATTCTCCTAAAAAACATTGGCCTGTTTGGGTTGTATAGAGTTGAATTCAGTTTGAGTTGTGAAATATTGGTCTCTATAAAGATGCTTGGACAAGGAGATGATGTTTTTTTGTTTTGTTTTTTCATTGGCTTAATGCAAAAATACTTACAGCTAAATTGTATCAATGTAAAATAATCTATTGGAGTTGAAAACACATCATTTCAAGTTGGACTGATCCACTTAATTAAACTGAGACAATCCATTTTTCGCTTGTGAAGGATGACTACAGTTTATTCTTATACTTTTCTGTTGTGGGATTGAGTCCGGACAGTTTGCCGGATCACTCTCCATTCTTCTCCCTGATTTTCTGTCATTTTCAGTCCTATCAATAAAGCCTCAAATAAAATGTAAATATAATATTTTTTGTATATAAGTTATGATACATCTTACCTGCAGATAATAATGAGGCCCTGTTTGTCCGTCGTCAAAATGTAGATTGAAATCCAGTTTCTCAAGCTCAGTGGCTACAGTTATTTACTAACTACATTGAAGGTGTCAGGTTCCCCAGTTCATTTGGTTTCTATTCCAGTGGTTCTCAAACTTTTCCCGCCAAGTACCACCTCAGAAAATATTTGTACCACCCAGGACTAACCCACATCTTCTTATTGTCTTAATCAGGTGTAATCTAGGACTAAACCAGGTCTAAATCATGTCCAAACTAGAGATTAAAAATAAACCATGACTAATCAAGTTCTGAACCAGGGCCAGTGGTGGATTTAGAGATTTGAGGTTTGGGGCTCTACGCAGCTGCCTACTATTGCCTAATGAAGTCTACATCCACCTAGACCTAAAACTAGGTCCAGGTGCCACCAGAGAGAGCCCAAGTACCACCAGTGGTACCCGTACCACAGTTTGAGAACCAATTTTCTATGCTATGTAAGTGCACATCTAGGAAATATATTTTATTAACTGATCTCTTCTATTTTGACAGAAATGGGAGTACATTAACTGTGTTTTTCCGGAAAGTGTGAAGGTGACACTGTCTCTTCTCGCTGCAGTCAGCCCAAACTGAAAACTGTGCACTTTGAGATAATTTACAGAAGCTGGCAGAGCCTTCCTCATTTTCTCAAGTAGTTTTTCACTGCACCAGGAAGTCAATCTGTTTTAGGAAGTGAAGTCTGTCTTTGGACCACTGGCAAGATTTAAGCAGACAGCTCACTCCTCTGGCAGTACATCCGCAAATATGTTAACAAACGTATAAAATATGTAAATAAATATAGAATATGTGTTAATATATTTAGATGCTTTCTGTGTATTCCTAAATGGAAGTTTGCAAACAATATTTTGCAGAATTGACAAAGTCCCTTGGACGAAGCGTCTTCTAAGCAAAAACCAAAAAAAAAATTGTCTTTAGACTATTTGAATGAACTTCACCTCGATAAATGAGAATATATAATATTTAGTATTTTGAGAAATTTAGATTTATCATTCATTTATTTCTCATGTCAAGGACTACTATTATTACTGAACTGATTTGGATGGAATTTTTAGGGAAGGACAGGATTTACACAAAGACCAGTTGATTACATTTTGGGAGTGACCCGTGAAATGAGCTGCCTTGGGAGAGGTCTGTGCTCTTCGAGTGCTTTCTACTTTATGCATGTTTAGACTTAGTTTAGTCCTCGTGGAGACCTGGTTTAGAACTGGATTAGTCAGGGTTTGTGTTCATCTCTTGTCTGGACATGATTTAGACCTTTATTCCTTTATAGATTACACCTAATGTAGTCTTGGGTTAAATATGGTACTTGGTATACCAAATATTTTCTGGGCCGTACTTGGTGGGAAAAGTTTGAGAACCACTGCAATGACTAGATCATAATGGACCAAGTGTGGGACATAAATCATAACAATATATATCAACACTCAGTCCCACCTCTGATCACTTAGAGGCGTACAGAGTGTAGATAAGTGCCCAGTCATTAAAGGAACTGTCCGCTGTTTGTGTGAAAACAAATGAAGAAGACACATTTAAGAGCTTCTCCTCAAACATCGTCATCATCACTTTCTCAAACCCTTTTACGGCTCTCTTTACAGTCCACAGACCCCATTCTTCTCCGTGCTCTCGATAAACTAATACTTCTAATGTGTCAAAATTGATTTCCACATCATCCCCTTCAACCGCTCACCTTCTCGTTCGGCTGATTTATGACTTTATTGGTTTCTTCTTTGTTGCATAAAGCTGTGTTTTACACCATCTTGTGCTGTGTGCGCAGAACAAGTCCACAAAAGAGCTGACATTAGTTGTTGCTTTCTCTCTTTCGGGGGCAAACAACAAAGCAATATTCTAACATGACTGAAAAAACACTTCAACTCTCAGGGTAGGGCTGCACAATTTATCAAAATCTAGAATTCTGGTTATTTTTTAGGCAATATACACTTTCTACCAAAAAAAGAATGCCAACTTGATTTAACTAAGCAAATACGTGAGAGCCTCCAGGTCTATGTTCACCAACATTTTGTGCCCAAAGAATGAGGTCAGCTGTCTACCTGAATATACTGAATGACCAGCTTATTCCATCAATGGATTTCTTCCTCCCTGAGAGGCATATTCCAAAATTACACTGCCAGAATTAATCGCGCTCAAATTGTGAAAGAGTGATTCATTCAGCATGAGACATCATTTTCACACATGGATTGACCACCACAGAGTCCTGATCTTAACCCCATTGAGAATCTCTGGGATGTGCTGGAGAAGGCTTTTGGCAGTGGTCCAACTCTCCCATCATCAATACAAGAAAATTAGATACACAGTGAATCCGTGCAGTAATCAAAGCTAAAGGCGGTCCAACAAGATATTAGTATAGTATATGCTTATTTTTTGGCGGGGACTTTTTTTTGTCCGGGAAGTTTCATACTCTCTGCACAAAACAATATACAGGTGCAAATCCTGCTACCTTGTAAGTTTAACCTCTCCAAACATGTGATTCTTGTGGAAGTTAACAGTTAATATTTCAGGTTTAAAAAGTGCTGTGAACTGAATCACATATCATTAATTGAATCTTTAGTGTTTTTCTACTAATGTGCAGCCATACTATTGAAATAATATAGTGGCACTGAGAAATATTTGTACACTGAATCACAGTCATTATATTTCAAAAATTTCAATTGATTCCATTTCATTTAATTCAGAATCTCTAGGTGTCAGTGAGGAAACATAACATGGCAAAAATCTAAGAAAAAAGTTAGCATATAACAATAATATGACTACATTCTTCCGACCTCCAAAACTCAAACATGTTCAGTGGCACCATCCTGTTAGTACTGGGTCATTCATCATCCAAGTCTGACTGTCCAAACACTGGAGGTGTGAGGGAGACCCACGCTTTAAGCACACAACATTTGGAGTTCCTAGATGTGCAAAATAGGGGTGTTGACTAAATGTAGTATGCAAGGGGAGATTAGTCTGAGAATAGAAAACCAATGTAAGATATGTAAAAGGATTTGGTTTGTGTCCTCTGCATTTGATCCCATCCCTCAATGCCGTGGACAGGAGCCGAGGGCGACCACAGTGCAACGCCCTGGGACCCTTCTCCAGATCTCGAGCCAGGATTGTGGTCAGGATGTACCTAGCTGGAAGATTACTTTACTAAGATAAGAAAAAACTGTATTTGTCCCACAGTGGGGAGGTGCAGCAGCAAAGAAAAGAGTAGACATGGAATAGACTGTGTGGTCGCATCAAACAAAGTATCAAAGCAGGAAATAGTGTATCTTAAAAAACCTGGCCAGACAAATGAAAACAAATATGGATAAAATAACAACAATTAACTAAAGACTAAAATAGACTAGACTACTATATACAGTAGCTTGAATAAGTAGTATAAAATATTGCAGAAGGGTGAATTAAAATTGAAATTGCATTTATACAGTCATTGCACACATTATACAATAACTGCTCATGGGTTCGTGGTTCAGCTCAGTCGGTAAAGCTTCTGGGCCATATACAGAGCTTTGCCCCAGCGTCGTGAGTTGGATCCGGCTCGAGACAGATTTATTATCACTCTCCCACACTCCTGTTGTCATACTAATGAAACCGCAAATGGCCAAAGGAATCTCTGAAATTCTCCTTCACACAGTGAGGGTGGAGCAATCCGTCACTATTGAGCATGTTGTGGAGAACACCCACCCAGACAGAAGGAGAAACAAACTCCACACAGAAAGGTGCTTGCTGGGCCGGGAATTGAACCCAGGACCTGTTGCTGTGAAGCCACTTTGTCAAGGTGCATATTAAGAGAATATTCTGTCATATGTCTAACACAAGTGAAACATGAACAGTTGTAATGCCAACAGCTGCGATAGTAAGGCATTGTTCACATAGCGGAGTAGGTGTGGCCAGCAGGGGAAGAGAGGGCCTGAAATTAACATGTTTTTTTTTTCAGCAGAGAGAAAGCAACAGTTGGTAGAGACTGAACACTTGGTGGTTTGATCTTCACTCGAATCAGGTCACACAGTTGTGTCATTGGCCGAATTGGCAGCATGATGGCAAAATTAGTAGTAGCAGTGGCCTCACTGCAAGCAAGTCCTGGGTTCAAGTCCTGAATCGGGAAGCCTTTCTGGGAAGTTCTCCATGTCTGGGTGGGTGATCTCCAAATATTTCCCCCATCCCCATTTTCCCCATCCCACTTAGACATGCACAATAGGCAAATCGCCCAGCTAGGTACATCCTGACCAAGATCTTGGCTCAAGATCTGGAGATAATAATACATTGGGCTTGTATAGCACATTTCTAGATATCAAAAGCGTAATCATTCACTCTCCACACCCGTAAGCTACTACTGACAGAGACGTAATTGCCAATCTGTGCCAATGGCCTCTCCGACACACTAATACATTCATGCATGGGAAATATGAATGAAGAGTCTTGCCTAGAGACACAATGCGCTCGGGCAGGATTTGAACCGGCAACCCTCCATGTGCTGGGCAACTGGGCATACCTAATGCACCCCTGTTGCCCCCTGTGTATTCCCGGGTGCTGCACTGCGGTCACCCACTGCTCTTGATAGATGGCCCCAGCAGCATTGAAGGAAATTAGATTAAGACAATAAAGAATACTGTAATATACCTCAAGTTACTTCACCCACGGGCATTTGATATAATATAGTACCTTTAAAACAACCTCTCCTGTCCATGTTAGTATCTGTGATCCATGGCTCTATCCCTGCAGCTCAGATCTGTGGTTTATCCCAGTCACAGCTTTCACATGAGGCCAGTGTCCAACACCACAAATAACTGTTCACCGTCACTGTCCGGCCTGGTTCAGATTACCGCTGCTCTTTGAAGGCAAGGGTTTTTCCCCATTCTCTCGGCCAGAAAAAGGCTGGGTCAAACGCAGCTCTGCCACCTACTGCATTTGATCCATGACCTCACCATAAATGTGTGCTTACTTAGGCTTCTGATCAGACGACTCGAACAAAGGGCTCCGGTGTGAAGTATTTACCGATTTCACACCACGGTCTTCATCTGAAATTTAAGCCCCTCGTGTGATGCTCCCAGAACAATGTGGCATTAGAAATTCAACATGGTGACACGCTATGAAGATAAACTTCAAACACATCACAGCAGCAGTGAGAAGATGATAAAGAGATAGAATCCTTTAGACAGTCTGAGACGGAGCCAGTTCATAATTTTAGATGGTCAGTAGTTCTTATACTGTGGTATGGGTATTGGTTTTATAATTTGATTCCATTCACATCAAAGCTCCTATATTCTGCAAAATCTACTTTTCTGAGCTTTCAACCATGTTCTAATGTTGTTTCTACCTCAAACACATAAGTTGTGTTCTGTTTCATTCAGACATGTTTGAGAAAGTAATCATAGTGAGCTATAGTTCTCTCCAAGAGCTGAAAACAGCCCAAATTTATGATGTCATAATTTGGGGCAAACCACAAATTGCTCCTGCCTGCTCCTGCACTGTTAACAAATATACCCAGAGAAGCACTGTTAACACCATCATTTAACAACATATCTGATTGGAGAAGATGTGTGTTTGGCTGTGAGGGTGTCAAAGGCTTTATCTCCCAGAACAAGTAAAAATAGTTTTTTGAAAACCGGCACAAATGGTTTGGTCCTGTTTTGAAACAGGAACAGGTGAGACAGGTGTCTAATGAGACCAAGTGGAAGCTCCACAAAACACTTTGTATTAGTGTTTGATGTTGCAAAACATAAAATGGTAACCTAAATTTATCCAAAGTAGACTTGTAGATTTGAAGCATACATGCTCAAATTCGGAAAGTGCAGTTATGTGATAGATTTTTATACAAATGCATTTGTAATTTGTATATATTAGTGTGTTTTTTCATCTATGTAATAAAAATAGGTGTTATTACAATGTTAGTATTTGTTGCTATTAATAATAAATAGTATTTTATTAGTTGTGTCACTACATTTGATAGCTACCAGAGGTGGGTCATTGTTTTGCAAGTCGCAAGTAAGTCCCAAGTCAATGGCACCCAAGTCAAGTCCAGTCGTTTACTTTCAGTTTTGAGACATTTCATTATGCCCTGTCTTTAATATCTAATCATAACAATAATAATAATAATAATAATAATAATAATATGCATAAAACCATTTCATAAATTAATTTAATCCCAAAATGTAATCAATATATAATTTGTAAGTAGTGAAAGGTAGTCTAAAGGGAAAATAAAATAATGGATGATCATTAAAATAATATTCAAAACTGCATTTACTGTATGTATTAGGTTACTAAACAACAGTGTGTATTCTTGACTAATTACCAGATCCAGTCATTATTAGTTTAATAGCTCTGTCCCATGTCACTGACTGGACTCTCCCCAGGACTCTACAAGCCTCTGGCTAATACAAACAGAGGCTGTAACATTATACAGAGACTATAAGCCACAAGACAATCACAGACAGGGCCCAGCTCAGCCCTGCAGACTGTCCCGGGACAACAGCTCACGAGACCACAGGAGGGGTATCACAGTGGACCTAGATTTTATTTATTTATTAAATGTGGCCTTTTCATAGCTTTATTCCAGATGAGTCCAGATTCAAACCCATGACGCCGGTGTTAAAACAGACACCAATATAAGACAGTACCAATTCATTTATCAGTACATCCATCAATACATTTATTGCAGTATATTTAAATTTTGTAGTCTTTGCTTGACAAGTAAACACAACTGTCTGAAATTCTGTCTGTCTGAATTTAATGTGATTTAATAGTAACAGGAGAATTTGTTTATCTGTTGTCCATGCTTCCTGTAGTCATTGTCAGAAGTGTCTTGTAGGCTGCTTAACTAATTTTACCAGACAACAGAAAACAGAATGATGAACTTTCACAGGAAAACACAACTATCACTTGATTGTCACTTCTGTTGGTAAGCCTTCAAGGGCCACCTTCTGTCCTGGGGCCCCAAGCATTTGCCCGCATTGCCTGTTGAGAAGCAACCCCTATGTTTATGAAGCCTGATAATGATAGCAATAAATCAGATAACAAAAAAAAGAAAAGACCTTAAATTATGTCATTTTGAATCATGGGTGACCAAACCTTTTTAACCAAGGGCCACATTGTCAGAAACAAAAACCGAGGAGGGCAACTCGCTGAAGTGACTGACTTGGCTCCATAAAAGTCCCCTTCTGTTGTATCTATGTTCTGACCACATAGCCTACGGTATGTTCTGGCAAACGTTTCGCTTAATGTCCATGTATTTTATAACCACACATAAAACAATGATATCAAGGAGCTTTCTTTTAGTTGGATTATGTAGAGTCACATACAGAAAAAGGACCATTTGGGCCAATTGATAAAAAAGACAGAGGGCCACAAAAAATTGCTCAGTGGGCTGCATTTGGCACCTGGGCCATAGTTTGGACACCCCTGAAAATCCATCCAAAATTAGACCTTACTATTACCTTTAAACAGATCTTGAGTGGCATTCTTCTTCTTTTTATAGGCCTACTCACTTTGCATTACTGATTGAGTAATATAATTTTGAAGTAACCCACTGTTACTTGAGTATCATTTATAGCTACTGTACTCACCTCTGATTGCGCCTTATTGAGCATTTAAGATTGACGTGCCAGATTAGCCCCGCCTACTGCTGGGTGTCACAGCAAAGAGCCAAGTGTCAAGGTCCGGAGCAAACTGACCAGTCTTCATTCAGAGCCAAACATCCCCTTCACGGGCAAGGGAGATTAGAACGATGCAGATAGACTCTTTAACCTGGTCGTAAATGTTTTTGGACATTATGCGCCAATCAGAGACTCTACAGACGGGGTTGTGCAGAGACGGGGCTCCCCAGGGCACTCTTCTGACCGGAGCCTCGTTGTTTCCCGCGGCCGCTGACCCTGATCAATCTGCGGACACAAACGTCGTGCGTCATGCGTCGTTGGCGGGTCTGTACGGAGTCCCCGGGAGTTTGGACGAAAGAGGCGGTCAACCGGAGGAGGAAGAGGAACCAAAAGTTCATCTAGAGGCCAGTGATTTGTGGAGACAGTTTCACAAATTTGGGACAGAGATGGTCATAACTAAATCAGGAAGGTAAACGGAAGATTGGCTGCACTAAAACTTCACTGAGACGGGACAACTCACACACAGCCCGAAGCCTTCACATTGAAATTTCATAGTCCTATATTTTTTTGTTGGTTTTCCAGTTTCCAGTTCCAATTTTTTAACACCTGGCAATCACTGAGGCACACACAAATCAAGGGGCTACTGAAATAGCCTATACCGATATGATATAATATTTCTTACATAGTAGCCTTAGCTAAATTTATGAACGTTACATTTGAGCAGAAATAGAGGTCTCTCTTGTCAAACTTGCGTGCAAAACATGTAGACTATCCAGGCAGGACAAGAAAAATAATGACTCAATAATAATTCAGAGTTTGCAATACACATAATATGTTTGTTCACATTTTATTTTTCATTTAACATTGATTTAGCCAGGAAGAGAGGCAGATACAAACAACAATAAATAAATAATAAAATTACTATCAATATACAAATATACAATAATTTCAAAAGGTAATTGTTGAGACAGGGTACATCATAAATACAAGGTAAATAAATGTAGCATTTAGCAATAACACAGTTGCAATATAATGTCCTCCAATATGTTTAAATGAATAGAATTGAGTTTTTTCTCTAGACGCATGTTCCCTCCTCTGAGGCTGAGATGCACTGGACTCGAGCCTAAATCCAAATACATCATTCTGCTGGACATCGTGGCGTCAGACGAGTGCAGGTATAAGTTCCATAACGGGGGGTGGACGGTGGCGGGGAAGGCCGACCCGGAGATGCCCAAACGTATGTACATCCACCCGGACAGCCCTGCGACCGGACAGCACTGGATGAACAGAGTCGTCAACTTCCACAAAGTCAAACTCACCAACAACCTCTCCGATAAACACGGATTTGTGAGTGGACTTTTGTTGTTGTGATATATGGTTTAGGATCCACAGAAAATCTAGGAAAGTAATTTATCAGGAGTTTTTCTTAGTTCGAACGAGAGCTGATTTGCAAATATATTCCCACTGTATTATTCAAACTAATACTGCTGTAATATGGCTGCACAATATCAGACATGTATAAAATATGGCTGCATGAAGAAGATTAATAAAATATTAACTGTTAAACATCCAGAAGAATCACATGCCTTTCAGAACATCTTTGTAAAGGTTATAAGGCAAGCATTTACACATATTTAAGATTTTATATTCTCATCTCATCAGCACTCTCATGTAGTAAAAATGCATTAGACACTGTGGTTTTATGTTGTCTTATGTCTTATGTTGTAATCATCCAGATATTTCCTATTATTTATCATATTGTATTTGGACCAAAATTAAATATACTGTCCATTCATATAGACCCTTTCAAAGTCTGTAAACTGAAAGTTCGAAATTCTGGAATGGAGGTAACTAAAGGCAAGACCATAATATATTTTCAATGGAGAAATTAGCATTAGCATTAGTCACAAAATATCGCTAAATATGACAAATTAAGGGGGTTTTGACAAATGCCATCCACTCTCTACATGTAGGTGATGTCAGAGCCTGGTTAGGAAACATTAGTGAATGTACCTCACACTGTATGTTTATTTAATGTACACATTAGTAACAGTT
>JAVQKC010093089.1:0-20780 GCA_036025475.1 Philypnodon macrostomus
AATTTTAAATTGAAATTGCAAGCAGTAATGTTTTAGAATTCATTCTGTCTTCTTAAAATACTGTCTTACCAAAAGAATCTACTAAACAAAAAGAAGTCTTTTCAAATCTTGTAAAAACATAGAGTTAAACAAATGTTAGACCCGGTTTAAATACAATACATTCAAGACTTTACCCATGTTAATATTTGAGTTATTATATTTAGTTTAGTTACTTTACCCATATGCCAATTTACATTCATAACTAGTGGAAATTACATTGTCAATGAGGAAAAGTACCACTAGACACATTGTCATGGCAAAACTCAACAAAGTATATTAATAAAGGAGATAGATTTAGTGGGAGAATTGGACAATGGATATGGACAGTAGTAGACAGAGTGGACACATACTGTACGTAGGTATACAGAGAGACTGGAACATCGTTATTGTTAGTGTTGTTGGATGCATCACCCAGAGCAAACAAACCAATATTATTGCTGTGACAGTGCTGCAGTTTCTAACGGTGGTGGTGCTGGTGGTGGTGGGGGTGGAGGGGAATCTGGCTGTGCCCTGGCTGCTTCCCTGCACCTTTCATTTTGTTTCTAAATGCTGTTTTGTCTGGGCACCACTTAACAAGCCACCAGTGCCTCAGAAAGGATCCGCTCTTTATTTGCTGGTGTACATAATTACCAGCCATTCAAGACAGACTTGTTTTCTACTCTAAATGTTGTGAGTTGAAATGTACAAAAAGAAGACAGGCAAGATTTAACATATTTCCAGTGGTTAAAATTTAAGTTCATGTTTCATCCGACAGCGTTGTGTTAACAATTTGTCTGACTTTAATTCTGTGGATGTTGGCAGATGTGGGGCAGTTTGTCCTCTAATCAAAGTGATGATTGAATTTAATAGTTGTTTTATCACATGTATGGCTGCTACAGGGAGGAGGATCACAAAGCCAGCGTGGCGCAGATGCAATAGTCTTTCTGTCATGTACAGTCATCTGACAAATGGTGCTTCACTTCCATTTATTATAGCACGCCAGAGGCAAAATATAATCTATGCTCGACACATCTTGGCAAAAGTGAAATGAGAAATGTTTTTGAATACCTTAACACTGGGTCTGTATTGAAATGCATACATGAATTTCAAGTCGATTTTGACCCGGATCTTTGGAATGATGTTGCTGATGATACAACAGCGTGACTGCTATTCTACCAGGGGTAATAATTATAATCATTCACAGCTAGTGGTCCTTGTCACAGGAGTGGGGTACAATAGAAATAATAATTAGGACTTCTCATTTCACATGCATCACAGAAGGAGCGCGTCATGGGTGCACTGTGGAGCTTTGATTTCTGGGGTCCTGTTTACGCTCACATACATTGTGTGCTGTGTGAAAGTTGTGTGCTGCTTTTACATACATATAAGCATTTTTTGGTTGGGATACATTTTTTAAACGGCCCAAAGGTGTTCCTAGATGTAAAGTAAATCAAAAATTAGATTCATTGATTAATTTTTTTCCAACATGGAAATTTTGCCAATTGGGTAATCACAAAAGCGTTGAGGGCTCCACCTTCCAGACTACCAGATAATGTGCGCATATGGTGCAGCAGTCTAAATTCAACCGATGTTTTGAATCTCCAATCTGCATCATGTTGAAATGCTAGAAACATAATTTACACGTGCCTTTATATCACTAACTGTAGTGTGCATGACAGGCCAGCAGGGGCAGTATAAATCTTACTGTTGTCAACACTTAAATGGCAAGGATTGGCTGAATTGTTGTATTTTCTCTGACACTGTGTATTGTAGTAACCAGTATGTGTACAAATTACTAGACTCCTTCTCAAAACTCAATAGATGGTGTTCTTGTGTAATAAAACAATAAACAACAATAAAACAACAATAAACAACAATAAAAGCATACGCCACAATACACTCGGCTGCATATTTGATAAAAATTCTCAACTTCTCCAACTCTACTGCATTTTCACATTTTGTCTGTTATATAATTAAAGCAAACAATATATTGTCAACTTTTAGTGTTGCATTGGCTGTAGTTGTGAGGCAGATGTGACCAACAGGGGGAAAATGGGCATGCATCTAACATGGTCTCTTTAACTATGAACTCTGTAGTTTTTCACATCACATATATTATTTACGCAAATATATTAAAGATGATGACAGTGCTATTACTGAACAGAAAATGCATTTTAAGCCTTTCCCTCATGGCAATACTCCTAGTGCCCAGACTCTTGACACGCACAACAACATTTTTCACCTGACTATCTCACAGCGCTCTTCTAACCCATTTCCCTAAGTCATCATTCAGCGGCTCTCTCACAGTGAAGCAAGTTTAAAAGCTACACAAAAGCAGTCAAATGTGCACCTTAGCGTAGCCGGCGCCGATAAAAGAGCTAACTCATCATTTAGTCTCACACAAAGCTGTCTGGAGTCTCTAATATTTGTATACTGTTGGATGTAAGGAAACTGGGATTTTATGAATAATTCCTACCCTCTGTTTGTTAGAATGGAGCAACATTTTAACACTCAAAACTGTATTTATAGATACAGAAAAGCAAAGTAGCTGGTTATAGTCAGGGGTTGAAAGTAACAAGTTACATTTACCCAGTTACATTTATTTGAGTTTTTGATTAAAATAAATAAATAAGAGTAGCTTCTATAATGTTAGGTATCTTTAATATATCACACTTTCCTTCTTCTTGAGTAATGTTATTTTCAAGTAACAATACTCTTACTTGAGTGCAGTTTTGGTGACATTAGTTAATTTGTGGAAGATTTGGAAATACTTTCTTTAGCCATAATTTATTATATTTTGTAATTTTCTTTTTATATATAATTTTGTTGATTTGGAAATTCCAAACATTCCAGATTATTTTCTATTTTTTGATTGTATTTTTTGTCTGTTTGTCTTATACCTAAAAGATGTTACACTCAAACAATTAATACAACGGTTTGAATCCCTGCCTGTGCGCATTGTGTCGTAGTGTCCCTGCAAGACACTTAAACCACATTGCATATGTATGAATGTGTTTGTGACTCCTGCTTCCGCCACTGAGTCTGACTGAGGAGTGAATGAATAATCCATGAAATTGTAAAGAATAGAAAAGTGCTACTTATTTATTCATTTTGACCAAATACTTACAAATTATTTTACTGACTACTTGTTATTTCTACTTCAGTAATAATAACCATAACTAACAAACTAACTATTGTCCACTATTCAGACCTCTGCTGTTGTGTTTTTATCCCAATGGCCTAAACATTTTGAGTGTACCACATTAGAGATTTAGCTTTTTATTCAAATGGTGCTTAACCTGCTCGTTTGCATATGAGAATGGCCCTCTGTTCATTATTGTATGCACCATTTTGGATTTGCTTATGGTTTATTTATGCAGGTAATTCCACTGAGGGAGAGTCTTTGTCAGATGAGCGCTGGTGTGAAGTCTGAATATATACACTATAGCCAGGATCTAATAGTTTTAAGGCCAGTATCAATTATGTACTGTATAAGGCTGCGGTGTTTAGACTGCAGTAGGGGGGTCCCTGTAGAGTGTTGTTTGTTTTGTGTGTGTGTGTGCGCGTCTGTGTGTGGATGTGTGTGTGTGTGTGTGTGTGCGTGTGTGTAGACTTATTACATCTATTTATTACACTGGGCAGGCACTCATCTACAGTCACTTATGGGGATAGGGGCCCTTATGGGGACCGGCTGCGTATCTATCTGGGTTTGTTTACATCACATTTTTTTTAATGTTGCACTATATCATTATAACAGGACAGCACTTAAAAGTATAGTTATTTATGGTGTATTGTATTGTAAATGCTTACATTGCAAAGATTAGTAAAAGTATACATGAAGCACTTTACAGTTACAAAAGTCTTTAATCTTTCGCTGGTTTCCATGAGGGGTCACATGTGATTGATTGAACCCGGCAATTTTGGGCCTTAACCGGAGTACAGCTTGGACAATGTGGCTCAGTGGTAGAGTTGTTGGGGGTTTGAATCCCTCTTAAAGCTGTGCATACTGCTGTTGTGTCCTTGGGCAAAATGTAGGAATCTAGTTGTGTGATTGGTGCATTGTTGGTGGTCGGAGGGCGCAGTATGGCTGCCGCGCTTTCGTCAGACTGCCCAAGGGCAACTGTGGCTACAGGGTAGTTTACCACCAGTGTGTGGCTGTGGAGTGAATGAATAAATACATTCAATTGTCGCACATATTTGAGAAAAGCACTGTATAAAACTGATGTATTTTTGTTATTATGACCTTTATGTCCCAGAGTTGACGCATAGACACACACTGACTGACAACCACTAACATTTATTTACATCAAATTTAGATTTGGATTTTTTAGCAACTGTCCTAACATCTTTGGACGATGGGAGGAAGCCAAAGACGTGCAGACTTCGATAGACAGGCTGTAGTCGGTTGGCCTTACCATCCATTTTCAACATTAGTCCAGATGATTAAGTGTAGTACAAAATGTTATTGGAGAAATAAAATTGCTTGCTGAACAGTAATGTCTAATTTTGGCTGTAGACCAAATATAAACACATGCCAAAACGAACAAGTTCATACAAAAATGCCCTCCTAAAACACTGAAATATACATGTAATTTTGGTGTACGGGATATTGTTAATATGTGGTTGTTTTTGTGACCTAAAAGAAACAATAGCTGTAACAATAGCAGTGTGTGTCTCTTGTACCCTTTTCTCACAAATCTGCCTACAAGTGTTAAGACTGTGTGCTGAATGCAGTGACAGCCTGCCAAATGTGTGTGTGAGCTCATGCTTATGTGGACCCCTGAGCTTTTATGTGGGCATTAAGTTTGTTTTTGTGTATGCATGACTCAATCTGCAATCTTGTATGAATTATTTTTTTCCTCATATGCAAATGCAGATCAGAAAATGCAGTTATTATTGGAATAGTACTCTACTCTAACAAGGTGGAAATACTCGGAGGACAATGGCTTGACAAACAAACAAACAAAAAACATTATACAGCCCTCTGCAATAGAGTAGAAATATTTTTGTGAGACTGATAAATGTAATATCCATATGGAAATAATTGCTATGATCTACATTTGATTAAAAATTTAATTTTTACAAAAAAAGTGATAGTCCTACATTTTTTACTATTTAGACCTCGTTGACACAAGGGACAATTGATTAGATTTTGAGAATGATCCGGATCACCGTCAGGATCCAGAATTTTTTTTAAAGAAAATCATCTGGAAGCAACAAAGTTTTGTCCTGGTTAAGATTGATTCCTGGTTTAGTTTTGGTTTAGTCCTTTTCAACTGTTACTGTGTTTGTGATTTATAAAGCTTTATTTTATATTGTTTATATGTGTAGTCATAATATACTCGTTCATATAAACTAATTCTCTATAGACCGTGTAAATGTTAATTCAAACTCCTGGTGTCAGATGTGTTTAAAGCATATTAATTGTATTATTGGTGAAGGTATCTGGGGCTTCTTCCATCTTCTCCGCTGAGACAGTTTTCCTCCAGAGACCTGTGGGTTTTCCCTTCACTTTTAAAATCAATTACCTTCCTGCCTCCCTCGCCTCTCCAACTCTGCCTAAGTACTCTTCTCATATTCTTCATTAGACAGCCCGCACTTCACCTATAGCTCACTGCCTCTACCACTGCTACGCCTGCTGCTGCGTAGTTTAAGTGTTCATGCTATATTGGAGTAGCTCGGTGTTATGTATTTATTGAGCAGAAATAGAAGACTGGATTTACCGGGACAAAACCAGGACTACACCCAGGGCCAAAATGTAGCCCATAGTTTGTATGTCCTATTATAGCCATGTATATTCTTCATTGCTGCTAAACCAGGCTCAAACTAACCTAAACCGAAGACAAAATTGGAACACATAATTGCATAGTTATTTGGACATCATTGCAATATATTAAGCCTTCTGCGATACCAATTTTGTATTAATGAAATAATAATAATACCATTTCAACATATTGTGTAGCCCATAGTCTGTATATTCTATAAATCATGGCCATGTATATTTTTCATTACTTTGTATTTTGAGTGTATTTTCACACCACATTGGAGTTGCTCTATGTGATGTCTACTTCCTGACGTACATAGCTTCAGGCCTATGTGCAGAAGATTGTTCACGAGCAGTTTTTTTTTCCCGTACCCAGACATTGTCGCTGTCCTTGGATATAAATAGGAAGGCAATCTGTGGCTGGGTAAGACCTGTTAGCCTGGGTGACACTAAAAAGCCACAACAAAGATCCTGGCGCACTGCTGTGAGGAGTGGCTACAGTTGCCCCATGGGGGGAGATCATGTTATTCTCTGCAGTGTGTGTGCCATCTCAACAAACTAACTGAAGGGAATATAAGCGTAGATGGGCTTGACGGCTGCTTCCTATTTTAGTCATCGGCAGGTAGGCGGATGAGTTGAACTGCGGAGGATCTCGGTGCAGCGAAGGCTTCGTCTAATTAGTTTGTCTAATTATGTCTTTGTGCTGGAAATTTCTCAAATTAGTGGTATCGCGTAGAATGTGAGCATGCTCATTATGGTTGTCATGAGAATTGTTGCGATGGTTAGAGGAAAGAAAAAGAGGGAGATGAGAAACTTAAAGCTCTCTGTGGTCCAAAAGCACTCCATAAAATATGAATGGGATGTTTGATCACTGGACATGTCATTGTGCACTGATACTGGAGCTCTACCCTGCAAACTCATGTTTACGAGCCATAAGTCAGACTTATAAAATGAAAAAAATGACATTTATTACACCCTATACTAGAAGATATTGGTTCTAAATGTGTCTGAAATGTGTGCTTGACATGCGACTTTACCAGCTAAAGGGAACTTAAGGTCACAAGACACTGCACGTGTATATAGATTTTATGAACATGCTTTATTACTCTCAAAGGAAATGTTATGTCTTTACAGTATCTCTCTAAAGCAAGTGTAATCATATGCTGTGGTTAATTTAATGTGTTTACATAAAATGTAAGAGGCTCTATTAAACCTTGTGTACACGATCATGTTGACTGTATAGTGTTTTGCACAAAGGTGTTTCTTGTGCTTGTAAGACACTTGACACTGTGGAGCCTTTTGCACAGGGTGCACTTATCTCAGTCGAACACAAAGGTCCCCTTTGATATTTCCTCCTGCGTCAGCGGTAGGAATGTCACAGCAGCATCAGGATCTAAGTGTTTGATTTTCCTCCTTGTGAGGTGCCATCAGAAGACACTCCCCTCTCCCCGCCACCTCCTTCTCAGCCAGAGCCTGTTCTGCTGCTGGTCACAGAGTGAGGACAAGCCTCCCGGCCTGACAACAGATCCTTCCTCTGCAGCTCTCCTGTTCTTCACCCCCTCTCCCTCTCTCTTTCTCTTCTCTCTCTTTCTCTTCTCTCTCTCCCTCTCTCCCTCTCTCCCTCTCTCACTCTCTCACTCTCTCACTCTCTCACTCTCTCACTCTCTCACCCTCTCCCGGGCCTGTCGTAATTGGTATTCTGAGTAGCAGCTGGGATCCATACAAATGCAGCAGACAGAGTGTGTGAGAGAGGAGAAAGCAGCGAGTCAATACGCTGGTTCATTAGAGCACTGAGTCACAGTGGCTGTGCCTCGTTTGTTTGTGTTTGTCCAATACTCTGTCTCATTCTGAAGCAGAGCCCACCGTCTCTGTCCACTCTCACTCACTGTTTCTGTCCACTCTCACTCTCACTGCCTCTGTCCACTCTCACTGTCTCTGATCACTCTTGATGTCTCTGTCCTCTCTCATTCTTACTGTTTCTGTCCACTCTCACTCTCACTGTTTCTGTCCACTCTCACTCTCACTGTCTTTGTCCTCTCTCACTCTCTCTGTCCATTCTCACTCTCACTGTCTCTATCCACTCTCACTGTCTCTGTCCACTCTCACTGTCTCTTTTCACTGTCTCTGTCATCTCTCACTCTCACTGCCTCTGTCCACTCTCATTGTCTCTGTCCACTCTCACTGTCTCTGCCTCTGTCCACTCTCACTGCCTCTGTCCACTCTCACTTTCACTGTCTCTGTCCACTCTCACTGTCTCTGCATTTGTCCAATCTCACTCTCACTGCCTCTGTCCACTCTCACTGTCTCTGTCCACTCTCACTGCCTCTGTCCACTCTCATTTTCACTGCCTCTGTCCACTCTCACTCTCACTGTCTCTGCCTCTGTCCACTCTCACTCTCACTGCCTCTGTCCACTCTCACTGTCGCCTCTGTCTCTGTCCACTCTCACTGTCTCTGTCCACTCTCACTGTCTCTGCCTCTGTCCACACTTATTGCCTCTGTCCACTCTCACTCTCACTGTCTCTGTCCACTCTCACTGTCTCTGTGTTTGTCCATTCTCACTGTCTGTGTCCATTCTCACTGTCTGGGCTAGCCCTATTTCTGTTGTGGCTGCACCACAACATTCATGACATCCGATGAACCAAATCAACAGGGCCTGATCCTCAGATTCATATTGTAAGGGGCAGTATGTGAATCGTGCGCATACATTGGCTGTATGCCAATCTAATAATGTGATTGACATATATTTATCTGGCTGTGTCACCAGTATTTCTGACTGGTATTACAAGGTGTTGATGAGACATGCTTACAAAAATAGCCTGAGAAAATAACATGCTGCAGTTGGATGTAAAGGCGGGCCAGCTTTTCTGAAATGGAGCATAAACATGAGAGGATGGAGAGAGGCTCCATTAAGAAACAAAAATAGGATTGAGCTGTTATTGAAAATATGAAAGTGGACTTTCCAAAAACAAGAGACTGGAGTGTTGTGTGTGGTCACGGCGAGCTGAGAGCAGACCACTTGTCAGGATATTGAAAGAGAGAGAGAACAAGAGCAGCAGGTTAAGAGAAGGGCCGAAGTGACCTATTTCTCTTTTCAAGGCCTGTTTATTTTGGAGGAAATAGTAATATGACGGTGTCTGTGGTTGCATGGATCCGGCCGCTGGATCCAAGGGTCCTCCCAGTGCATGGTGACCTCTCATTACTACTGCTTGAGGGAGCGTGAAACCGAGAAGATCACTTCAAAGGGCAGCTGTGTGGATGTGCCTAACCTTTTAAACCATTGGAATACATCAACCATACAAATAACTCATTAACCTTATCCATATAAATGAAAACCTCCTTCTTTTACCCACACCCGCTACTTCTATATTAGATTTTATTAATTGGCCATTGCATTTGATGAAAATGGCAAGCCCCTTTGCAATATATTATGGGCAGACATACCTTCCGTGGCGTGTGGCTTTGACTAAGATTCTGGTTTAATGGGAGATAGAGAAGACGTGTGTGTTTGTGTCTGCATGTGTGTAGCTCTTGTTTAGGAATTGGCCTCCAGCTCTGTCCTGTACCACAGCAGTGCATTGATTTGAGGAGCTCAATAGCTCAGGGCTTTTAATCACCTCACTCAGAGCCTGCTTTGTCCCATAGGCCTGAGAATAAGCACGGCTAATACCCCGTGCATATGCACACAGCCATTGGTCCTGGAGTCTGCTGCCGCACACAGCCACACACTGCACCAATCAATACAGGTGATTACAAACAGGGAGCAGGCCACCTTTGTTCTCATTTGTCCACACAAGAGATGCCCCTTAAAACATCTGGGCAACACCACACAGGCTTTGTCCTTTTGCCTCCATTTAGATTCACTAAAAGGGAATTAGAGGAAGGTTTGTAACCCACAGGTCTGACTGCAGTAGCTGATGGTGTCAGACAACAAACTGCCTCCCTGAGTCAAGACTAATGTGCTGCTCTGACCCAGCTGTAAAGAAAACATTTAGACACAGCGCTCTGCTAAAAATGGCATTTTATCTTCCCTCTCTCTGCCTCTCTGGCTGCCATCTCTCTGTATAATGTTTAGAAATGCTGTACATTGTGTTACAGGGTTGTGACTGATAGTCTGCCAATTTGAGCTGTGGCACATCAGAGAGACCCAACCACAAAGACAGGCAGACATTACAGCGTGACAGTGTCCTGCTCAATGCAAACTGTTTGATGATGTGTTTCACTGAAATGCTGGTCTTATATTTATTATTGCTAAAGGCAATTACTGCAGTGTCCACGAGTGTCTTAATGCTGAGACAGACATGTCATTGGTGCTGAATGATTGTTCTTACTGTGGCCGTTTATATATTTTCATGTGCACAGCCTATCAATAAGCCTCTAAACCCGGTTTCAAAAACTAATAACATCAATGACTCTAAAAGGGAAAACAAATATCAAAGGAAGACGGCGTATTAGCGAGCTCAGATAGTGGCTGAATATTGAGATGTGTGTTTGTAGATGCTCTGAAGGGCACACTGTTGGGGGCTGCTGTTATGTGCTGCTGCCGTCCTCAACAGCTCTTTCAAAAACACTGTTGACTGACATTGTAGATGCATTCCTCCAACTTGTTTTCTCCTTTTCCCATTCCCATTTCCAATTCTTCCCCCTTTTTTCTGCCTCTGTCCCCGGGACCCTTTCACTCAGGCAGGAGGCAGGCCCCCATCTCTCTTGGTTTTGAAGCCAAGTAAAAGGAGTCGTCGTCTGAAGCAACGGAAAAATAATTAGTGCCTCTGAAAAGGGACGTTTTTGTAATGTGCATGAGACTCACTCATCTAGACACAAAGACAAGAATGCAAAGAATCTAACAGAAAAAAAAATCATAGAGGATGCAGTATTAAATGGTTACTAAATGAATGAAAAATAATTCTAGTTCATTGTTAGCCTATTGTTTTTTGTGAATATACATTAAACCAAAGCAGTGGATTGAATAACTGGAAACTGAGCACTAGCAACAATCCTAACCTACTGAGCTAGGTGGATGAATATACATTGTGCAGTTATGTGGATGAATATACATTGTGCAGTTTTTCTGGTAAATCTGCTTGCTGTATAAGGTACCAGAAATCTTTGTTTAAATTCATGCAAGATTTCCTTTCTTTGTAGAGTTTGTTCTCCCATTTTCAACATATAACATGCACAATATAGGCTTCAGCTGGTTCATGTCTTATCCTCTTCTATGTTATGTCTGTATGTCTGTTCTTTCAGTGACCGATACAGCAATTCTTGGAAATTTTTCACTTTAAAATGCATCATGAGTGATCCATTATGGCTTTGTATTGACTGGCATTGAGTTGTTATCAATGAGCTCATTTTCTCTTTGGCTCAATAGACTGTGGACATATTATTCATTGTTGTGTTAGAAATAGAGTAACTGGGAAGATTAAACTGTTGGTCTGTCTGCTGAGTGTATTAGCATTTACATCAGCTTTACAGTGAGTGCCCATAACCAAAAATATACTCACTGTCCAATTTATTTGGTTGAGCTGTTTACTCGCTTATAAGCTCAAATAGCCTTAGTCATTAACATATGTTCAAGACAAAGCTGCTGATGTCCTAATCAAGCATCAAAATGAAGAAGAAAGGTGACTTGAACTGGGTTTGGCAAACAAGAGCACACCGGGTTATAGTACCACTTTATTAGGCACACTGTGTGGCTTGTGAAAAGTCCACAAAAAATGTTAGCAATTATCCATAAGATCCAAGTACATCTGAAGTGCAGCACTGTGCATGTAACAGTATTTTAATGACTACATTCACCGTTTTGGATGTTTTGGCTTCTTTCCGGTGAGGCTTCTACTCTGTGTGTATTGGTAATTTGTCTTTTTAAACATATTGTCGGTACAGACCTCTTTGCGTTGTGCTGAATTTAGCTGGGAGCACTGTGATTGCAGCCCGCTCAATGCGGCTTGCCTCACACTCTTTTTCAAGCTCTGTGTAAGCGCAAGACTGCTCATGTTAGGGCTGATCATTGATTTGTCGATTTCATGACAAAATGAAAACATGCTACACATAAATGATCTTTGGGGACTCATTTGTATGTTTATCTTCTGTTAATAAGTCACGGACAATGCATAACATAGTATTTAGGTTAGAAATATTAAGAGGCTAATAGCTCTATGCACAAGAGCTATCGTTGAGACTGTGTGAAACATCAATGTATTATGTATAGCAAATTCACAGATACTAAACCAGGACTAAACCATGTCCAAAATAGTTGATAAACCAGGTCTATACCGGGAGTTTAAACTAGAACTAAACCGGGACTAACTAGGTCTAAACCAGAACTATATCAGGACTAAACCAGGCCAAAACGAGAAATCAAACAGGTTAATCATGTAAAACCCATGACTAAGTGTAAACTAGGATTGAATCAGGAATAAACCAGATGTAAACCTGAACAAAGCCAGGGCTTAACTAAGGCTAAAACAAGGACCCTATACCACATCTGAACCCGAGTACTAAACAAAATCTAAACCAGAACTAAGAAGCCAACTCAACCATGACTAACCTGGGTCTAACTGAGCCTACACCAGGACTAAATCTAACATGGTGCAGTTTTTACTCAGCTTATTAATGGCCATAGATAATTTTGTAACATCCTCTGTCAGTCTGAAAAACTTTTGCAGTAGCTACTTTTGTTGTTGCCAGTGCAGTTAAGTTGAGGTCACTGGGAGTAAGTAGTGTCAGTGTGGTGCAGTTTGAACAACATCTTGTCCTGCGTCTCTGCTGCAGCCTCTCCTCCCCCTAAACACCTGCTTTTTACACAACTGTAATGGAAAAAAACAGCTACTCTTTCTGTACAAGTGGTGCTATCTGCCGAGGAGAATTCATTCATGTTAAAGAAACTAAATAGAGAAATGGCATGGCTTTTGTTCCAAGGGTGAGAAGGACCACTGCCGTAAGGTATTTCAAATCCTAGCTGTTTTATAGACCTTTTACGTCTATACAAAAAATCTGTTATTATTGTTATAATCTCAGGTTCTATAATAGAAGTTACTTAATTAAGAGTTGGCATCAGGTTTAAACTGGTTGCAATTTCTTTTAAAACCCACCAGAAAAAACAATACAGGTCTCTACCAAACCTGTGCATAGGGTGACCAGATGTCCAGGGTTTTTAAGCCCTCTGTCTGGACGAAGAAACTTTTATTAAAGCATTTGTCCGGATTGGTGTTGAGCGACTGGTGGTTCACATTTCATCAGCACAGATGACTGGATAATATGCCTTTCTATCATACTCAGTTGCAATCTGCATGTTGTCGCTGTTACCAAGCTGTTATATAGGGCTTTAAATAGTGGCAGCGCACTGCCGGTCTCCCCCCACCGTCCCACGGTACGCTCTCCCACTTCATCCAAACCCACCCACCGTGGGCTACACCTGCACCTGTCCACCTCATTATGTCCACTGACATCTGCTCCTCACCTTTGCCTTCTCCCTCATTGCACACCACACGCCCTGCACACTGTTACACACCAATTAAAAGAGCGAACTCAAGCTGAAACTCAAACAGTCCACAGTGTCCTGTCAGAGAACAATAAGATGTAGGGGGATGTTGTTTTCTTCATAAAAGTGACCAAATCTGCTTAGTGCTGCACAGTGGTGTGTCTAGACTTTTTTAACTGAGGTGGCTCAGATGGGGCACCTATGTTTGCATGAGTGGCACCCAAAAAGCAGTGGTCTTGTTGCATTCTTCAATACAGAATGCAACTGTATAATTTACTGTGTAGTTCCTGCATTTTGGAGTCAGGTAGGAATTGATGTACCCATTTTTATTAGAGCTATGCTCTAGTCTAGAGCATGGATGACTTCAGTAAAGATGGGAATAAAGCCACTTTCTAAAAATTTTGATTTATGACTAGGGGCATCTTTTTGTGCAAATATCTGACTTTTTCATATTTTTTTTTTTTTTTTTTAAGTCCTTTTTTAGTGAGGCCCCTGGTCCCAACCCTGCTCTGGTCCGCCCCTGCCCGCCCACTGCAGATGTCACAGAGCCACTCTCATTACACTGCACTGTGGGGGTACTGGCTCCACAAAAGAACACAAACTTTAGTCAGGATGATTGGACTTCTCTTTTATGTTGCTTTTATGTTGTGAGAAATCTCCATGCACGTGTCTACCACCAGCCACACGCTTTGTTCACATGATTTGGCTCACTATTTTTCGCCAAATCTCTGCAAATATGTGATCAATCTTTATAATTCAACAACTGTTTTGAAGACCAAAAGTTAATCTCTATGTAATGCAAAATATTCTACAATTTCTTGTAATTTTCTGTGATTCACACTAATGGCAGCAGCGTATGGCTGCTGAGCAATGACCTCACTTGCGCCTCTCTGTTCTAAGCATCTCTTTTCCGTTCGAGAGACTGACATTTTGCAGACGTAAACACCAACCCAGTACAATGTTCCTCTTAACGTATTGGAGTAGGCTATAGTTGAAGTGTTAAACTTATAAGAAGAGATGCGCCGCTCTGCTTCCTGTGAGATTTTTTTCATAATAATAAACCAATTTTTAGGGTGGCACCTAGGGTGGCATGTGCCACCTCTGGGCACCCCCCTAGACACGCCCCTGGTACTGCAGAGCCTGTAGGTTAGGCTACTAAATAATTAGTTTCACAGTGATTCTCAAAATGTGGGTGACTTATTTGAAGCTTAAATGGCATTAATCTGGTGAAAATCCATACATATGGCCATACATTAAAATAATGTCAAATAAATAAATCTATTTCTATTGAAACATTTAGATTTCTCGTGTGTCCTACCTTTTGGGCTTTTGTCCTAACTTTTGGGGTAAAGTGTCCTAATCTTCATCCTACCTGTGCATAGTAGTGAACGTGGCAGTGCTAATGTCGGTGCGCCTAATTTGCATAATTAATCTGGCGATAACAGCTGTATGTCAGCTAGCGCCCCCTTGTAATACATCTGTCTGAATTCAATGGGCAGACTAGGATCTGGCTCCAAATTACAGCACATTGTCCTGGATGCAAGTGTAAAAGACCTATATGTGAAGTATTCTGCATCACAATCTAGCTTTGGCGAGTCTGTTTGTATTTGATAATAGCGTTGTTAAAAAGTATATTCATTTGGTCTCTACAATAATCATTTGATAATTCACTGTTTGTTCTAGCTTTGTCAACTGTGTAAGTGTTGACATACAGTAGCCTGAATGCCTATAAGGAATACATCAGTGTGTTTGGTCACCACTAACCAAGATCATACCTCTCCACATCTTCAGAGTTGTTACCTTTTATGCTATTATTTGAATACAATTGTAACGGGACAGTTCTGCCAGCTCAACATGGTAATATTTTAGATCAGTTCAAAGTTAAACTCTTAGCCTAAAATTCTCGTACTGAATTTAGCATATGACCAATGCCCACGAACTGTTTCTGGACCCTATGGCCTTTTGGAGCGCTTGGTAATGCATTGTCAATTATAACTAGCTCTTTTTGAACTGTGCCACTGCATTGAAATGGTCAATAGTAGAGTCCGTAAGTGTTAATAATAACAATATGAAATCAGGTGTTAATATTGTAAACGTCATATTCATTTAGGTGTAAAATATGCACTGAATAATATTACCTGCATTCGTTTGTATTCTTGGTCTGACCACTTTTAAACTTCAAAGTACGTTCATATAATTTATTAAACAGTGTGCGCCTGTAGCCTGTCAGTGTGCTGTGAAGTACTTAAGGTTGATGCGATCTTTGTTGCAGAAGGAAAATGAGATTGTTGATTGTTCGACTCTAATTTTAGATGATAAATGACAAACAGTAATTGCTTTGGCATCTTACATTCTGCACACACACACTGGTCCATAATTGCACACTCTGCTGCTACAATGTGTCTTTATTTCAGCATATTACTTACATTATTGTCTTTATGTTTCAGTACATTTGAGTGCGTTGGACTAACACTCACTGGCCATTTTATTATAACTATATCATATCTGTTCAACTCAACACATCTACTGTATCTTTAGGGTTTACAGAGAATGGACCTAAAAAAAGAAAATATCCAGTGAGTGGTTGTTAAGTTCAAATGAAAATGCCTTGTTCTTGTCAAACGAGAATGGTTTGACATTGTAGAAGAACCAAAATCAATCCAATTCGGCGTCTTTATGATGATGTAACCGTGTGTAAAACTGATCCGACAATTTGTTTTTGAGTTATCGCATTCACACATAGGATCGGCGGACGCACATGCGGACGCGAACGGAGGGGATTCCATAATATCACCTAGATAGATATGGTCTAGAGTGCTGTACAATACTTTTTTGGAATTTGTAGCTTCTCTGCTTTCATTTGAGGGGTTGGTGTGTGTTAAACATATACGCATTACTGCAATTGAGCCAGAAATGTTGACAAAGCTGAGTTTTTAGGTATATAATATATAGGCATATAATTAATTAATTTTGTTGTAGAATTGTATTTGGGGCAGGTCCAAATTATATATATATAGTTATATAGTCTAGTAGGAGTTTATCAGGGGCTTAATTGTTGACCCTTGGGTTCAAAGGGCTAAATAACTCTTAGTATTTCTAACATTTTCTATAAGGGTACTAGGTCTACCCATTAAAATGGCCAGTGAGTGTATGTCATTTTCTCATTGTCTTCTCACACATGCGGAGACAAGCGGAGGATGTGAAATAAGCAGGCCGCTCTGTGCACGCCACCATTAATCACATGGCACCAGTGGTAGTAAACACACTTTGATGGTCATTAGAAAATGGCTCTTTTATGAGGTTAGTGTGTCTAGTGGTTAACCTTCTCCTCTGTGATGTATAGCAGGTTTTAATAGAGTGCATAATATAGCAATGAGGGGGGCACACCCTTATAGACCAGGGATTGGCCCCCCTACCTTTTTATAGTTGCCATTTGGATCATCGTATGGCTGGGCGATGTTAACTGACAAATGTAAATTGTCCATACATGAATTATAGGTTATAATACAGCCTTAATCGTTTATGTACTTCACTTTTTTCTCTTCTTAGATCTGACTGTATATTTTGTCAAAAGTAATTTGTTTGCAGGTAAGATAAAGGGGTTTCAGGGTGAGAGGTCAGAAGATGCATAGAACAGAAAGAATAGGAACATAAATAAAGAGATGACCAGGATAATTACTTGCAGAGAATACATAAATAAATAACAAAAATTATTATTATATAATTTTTATCTCCTGTAACTGTTACTGTAACACTTTTAATGTACACTTAAACTAGTGTTGTGGTTAATTTGCTCTTGATTTGTCAATATAAAGCATTATTTTGCACCACTGCTCAGCCACTAACTTTCATTTGACCACAACGATAAAGCATTTCGTCACATTTTTCCACTGAACACAGAAAATATTTAAAAGACAACACAATACCGTGATAAATATGGGTTGCCAAAAAAGGCATCTTACCTATCTCTTGCACCAGCCTATAGGCTAGAGATTTGCCCCCTACCATTTTAGTTGCTTTTCGAATCATTGTGCAATTATGGGACGACCTTTTTGTTTCCCTCCCCCCTTAAAGAGCCTCCTTCATCACCCCCACCTCATCCCCACCCTACCAACCCCACTCATTCCATCCTCCTGTCATCTGAAATGTGGCCTGCATAAGTGGAGGCAGCTGCTTAAGTGCTACGAGAGACAGGGCGAAGGGAAAGTGGAATTGGAAAAGGGAGAGCTAAGGGTCGAACACAGAGAGGAAGAGAGACCAGAGAAAAACATGTAGTCTGAATCAGAGCTGACTTTGCTGTGCTTCTGAATGCTGCTGCAGTATCCACTCCTCCCATCGCATTCAAGGTCTCATTCAATTCTCTCTTCTCTCTTACCGCATCCTCGATTCTGTCTTACTTGAGCAGAAACTGGACTGTTGGAAACACACTCACAGTCCACTTTATTACATATATAGTGTACCTGATAAAGTGGCTCCGGTGTTGTCTTCTGCCGCTGTGGCACATTGAAAAGAGTTACTTTTTCATTTCTACCCTGACCTCTAGCCCGACAACAGCTTTAAAAACTGCCACTCAATGGATCTTTTTTCTTTTTCAACCCTAAAGATGTAGTGCATGAAAATCCCTGCAGATCAGCTGTTTTGCAAATATTTATACCAGCCTGTTTAAAGGGCACCTAAATCCCCTTTATTCCCACTTCTGATGCCTGATTTGAACTTCAGCTAGTTGTCATCCCAACATCGGTATGACTAAATGCATGAAATTGCTGCTATGTGAGTGTGTGTCAATTTGCATTAACACGCTAACAAGTGTACCTAATAAAGTGGCAGCTGAGTGCACTTTAGTCTTAGTTTAGTGGTTAGTAGACCTTTTTACATTTCTCAAAGTATGCCGGCGTTATGCATGTCTAGGGTTTGAAAGTTTGATAGGCGTTGATAATCACTTGGTACATCAAGGACTGCAGACACCTAGATTTGAATACAGGAAGCAGGTGGGTCATAGGTCATATTGTTGTTCTTTTTAATGCACCATTCTTTTCAATGTTCGGTGTATATATGCCAGTGTGCCGCAATAGAATAAATAACAGATGGCTTGAGTGACAATTGTCTCTGTCAATATAAAATGTCAGCTGAAATGTCTGTGAAGCTTCAGGGCAATTTGGCGAGAGGTTTGTGCCTATGTCTTTTAGTGCGCTTGTGGCTGTGGGCTTGGTGGCTCTAAAAGCACACACTCCCCTGCAGTGGAATTACATAGTGACGGTGACGCAAGCAAAAGCAAAAAGGGCTTTTATCAGATGTCATTCACACACAGAGAAGCTGAAACTGCAGCAAGGCCAGCACAGCAAGGCACAGGACAAACGCTTAATACTTGGTTATAATTGTTTGGAAAGCCATCTAACAAGGTCAGAGAGGCACTGTGCGCAAGATAAAACATACATGGATAGAAAAAACAATATTGGCGTTAGATATTGTGTTGATTAGAGGCTACAAAATATTTTACCTGCCTCAAGGACTAAATAAGCTGCAGTAGTGACTCCATTGGTGAAGAGCATGCTGTTTTGTTGGCTGGTTTATTGGTTGGTTAGTCTGTCAATGCAAAATCAATGGTCATATTTTGAGGACTATTTAGAGGTTCTAGAGTACTTTAAAGTTGTGGTCAAGGAACACATTTTGAAAATCTGCAAAATAAGGTTGATGGGGAAAACCAGAGTATCCAGAAAAAAGCCTGTGAGGTAAATTTGCTAACCAGCTAATGATCAATTTACTATAGGCTGTAAATCTTCACAGTAGAGATTGTTGTTGATTTATATCCTTATAACCTGTTGCTATGTGTTTTTAAAGGTTTAAAGAACTCCACTTGGCTTTATTTGTATATTTCAAGTGAAACTCCACTACACAGGAAAATATGGTGCATGTTGTATTCAGCCAATATACTAAACCAATGCAAAGTATTGAGGCAAAAACATTGGCAGAGGCCTATAGAAGTTCTCACTAAACAAAAGCCAATTTAAAAGTGCAGTTAGTTTGTCTCCTTCTGGTGACGGCTGGCGTTGACCTGAAAGTGTTGTTTGTCACTGGATAATGAACACATGCTTCACCTGCGTTTGACCTCTGTGGTGTGGCTGATCATCACTATTCATAGGTTGGCATGTGGACTTCCATAAATACCACTGAGGCTATACCTGATAATTATAATGATCTCCATACATTTACTACGACTGGATTTTTAAGGCTCGCTTCACACCATCAGTTCTGCATTGGATCACTAACTTAGCAAAAATTTAATGAGCTGTAAACAAAGACGGATTAAGCAGATGTTATGTAGTTTGAGCCAGTGCTTAATGTAGTAATATGCCAGGATATGATTGCATTTAATCTCTGGAACTAAAAAGCCAAAGTAAATATTAATAAAAAAAAATATTTAGTTGGTCTGACAGTAAGCTACCTCAAATATAATATTCAGATTTTACATTTTTAAGTGCTATGGAAGAAATAGTTTTAGATCCTGATCACTGTATTCAGTACCATTGCAAGATAATTGAGCTAATGAAGAGGATTAATGCAGTTATTAGTTTTAGTGGACTCTGTAGTATAATGTGATAGAAAGGAATTAAGTGGAGCATTTCCCCCATAACTAGACCCTGGTAGGTCTTACTGCATGAGATTGGCCAGTACATTTGCTGCAGTAAAGAGAAATCATAGTCATTAGTCAATAGTCATACTGTATTTTCTGGCTAAATGTGATATATGTAGTGATATTACCCTTATGATTTAATGGATTTTGTAACCATAAATCAATCATTGTGAAATCATTTTAAAGAAAAATCATGAAGCTTATGAAGGAGCTGCGTGTTTATTTTGAACATTGACAGATATAAAAAAGAAATTCTTGAGGCTGTACATTTCAAAAAGTTTGATGTGACATATGTATTGTTTTTCTCTATCTCTGTCAGAGAATGAGGCTTTAATGTTAGCAAAGGAGTACCTAATCATGTTTTCTATCAAGATTACTTTTACACTGTGTTTTTATTATAGTCCATTTCATGTGTCTAGATAGTTGTTGATTGGCTTCAATGTACAGTAAGCTACCAAATACAGCCTATAAAGCAACGCCCATTCACATCTTATGGTTTATTATATATTGTTGTATAAATGTATAAATCATTACCAGGTCTTTAATAAAAAAAATGAAACTGCTTTTCTATTGACGCATATAAATGAATATATCGGTTCAACATCGGTATCGGCCGATAATTACATTTTTGACCTGTACAGATGGCTGATGTTAACCAGTTGTTCTAATAGGATAACTTCTAATATTTAGGTTTTGAACGAGTCAGAGAAAGAAAAGCCCGTTCAAAAAGTCTAAATTTAAGGAGACAAAATAAAGTAACTGATATTTATATCGGCGAAAACAGCGTGTCGCCGATATTATGGAATCACGTCGGTGTTCGTCCGCGTCCGCGTCCGCGTCCGCAGATCCTAGCTGTGAACGCGATAACTCAAAAACAAATTGCCGGAT
>JAVQKC010093096.1:0-13152 GCA_036025475.1 Philypnodon macrostomus
CACGGGTGAGTAAAAACGGCTTAAATTCAGAAAATTAAACTTAATTTAGACTAGTTTAGACTAGTTTAGATTTATTTACTTATTAGGCCTAGATTACTTGATTGACAAGATAGTTCTGACTAGTTTCAATATGTCTAATTTCTGCGGATTATTCTTATTCCACTGGCAGATAATCTTGCGTGAAAAAAGAAAAATCTGAATGACATTGGAACAAGTCAAATAATCATAATCAATAAGTACACGAATCAAATCAAGATTGAAATTCACCTCATTTTAACTAATCTACATATTCTCTTTTTGCAGTGCAGTGTAGTGCGTCTACAGCGGGATTACCACCTTTAAATGAGGCCATTCACACTGCGCTGTCACATCTCACCCCATTCTCTGCCATTTTTATGTCCCCTTTAAGCCAATAAATGCCCATAACAGCTCTTTTTATTGGCCTCGATCAGTCACTACAGTGGTGGGTCACACACAATGGCCGGGACCGCCGCTGTCGCATCCAAATTGTCAATTTAAGAAAGAGGAGCAGATAAGATACACAATTTGATTTGATTTTTTGGGTAATTTCTCCGGATTTTAAAGGCACACTATACCTGAAATGTCTTTATGCATTGTCCTCAACACCAGCGTACTATACATTTCTTGTTATGATAATGTAATGTATTGATTGATTTATTGGCCAATTTGGAGCAAAAAAATAAATAATTACAATAGTACACTGTCTGCATTTATCCAGGCTTTGGACTGATATAAATTAGGTTAACAGAAACAGTGGAACTAACAACAGTGGTCATTTAGACAAACATTTCAGAACCTTTAAGCTATAATTAGTCACCTGCGTTTGTCTTAATTAGAGTGGTGCAGGCTCAGAGCTCCTCCACCATTTACAAAAGCCTAATGCAGATCTGTCATTAGTTACCATGGTTACGCACAGGTGCCTCAGAGGGACACTTTTCTCTGACCCAAAAAACTGTCTGACATTTAGCTCAGTAACTAACACTCAACTCATGCAGAGGTAAGCGTTCATGGGGTAACACAGAAAATATAGATTTCACAGTCAATCTGGTATACAACTAGTAGGCTATTCTTCTTATCATGCAATAGTGGAGAAAATTAAAAATATATCATCCTACCCAATCTCACAGGGACCAAACATTGAAGAAACCAATGCATACAAATATATAGCTTCCTTGGCTGAACTAATAACAATGACTAACAACAGACTTTAATATACAAGATGTGATAGGGAGACCATAAAAATACACTGTAATATTTTTCCCTGTCATAAGATTAGCAGATCAGATCTAGCAATGCATTGTGGTCCCTGGGTAAGTCCCCAGGAAATGAATGTAAGTCTGTGTAATGTCCAATAAATGCATCACAACTCAACATTACATTAGGTTACATAGAGGCAGTAAGTGTGTTGGAAATAATAGCCATGTATATAGGATTGAGAACGTTAAGGTATGCGAGCCAGCTGCCTGGTGTTTTGTCTGCCTAAGCTTAACTATAGCGTCTATCCGATACTGCGGACGGTTAGCGCACACAGTGGGGAATTACAATCTGATATGGAGGAATGTTAAAGAGGGAAACAGCCACTGTTGTTGGAGCCAGGGATGGAAGGGTGGATCTGATCAATTTTGGTGCAAGCAAGACATCAATTTATCTCTCTTATCTAACTCTGTGGAGCTGTCAAAGTGATTAGACATTCACTTAAGACAACAGTTCAATGCTTTACTGATGAGTATATTTGTACTTGGGGATTGGTTCTTGTAAATGCTTGATATAATGGATTGAAGTTAGCTCAAATTAACTCAATGCAACATATTATTCACAGGACAGGTATATTTTGGTATATATACATGTTAGTATTTATTAAGTTGCCAAACATGCCAAAGATGTATTTACAACCTCATTATTTTGTATTTATTGTATATTTATGTAAATTAATGCAAAATTATGCATATGAGTTAAATGACTGTTGAATACATTTTGATTAATGACATATGACTGCTTATAGTTTGTAGAAATTCAAGAGATCATTCAAGAGATGATACAATTATTCATTTAGACAGATTATATATTGTCTTGGGCTCAATAGTATTACTTTATGTTGAACAAAAATGCAATAGGCAAATCCAATCAAGGCTCAAAACTTAGGCATGGATTAGAATGTATACAAAATGAAAATGGAAAGTGATCAGTAAAAAGAAAATGCAAAAAAGTAGCAAGGTCAGAAATAGAGATGTGGTATAAACACACTCTGAATGCACCAAACACAGTTGAAGAAACTGAGTGAGTTATTTGTCTTATTTGGACTCTTGGACCAATGGGCTCCTCTCTCTCCAGGACAGACACCGCTGCGTCCAAGCCCGGGATGGATGTGTTTGATTTACCATGCAGGGAGCGCCTCTGGGTCACTCCGCATGTATTTTTCAGCTCCACCCTACCGGCAGATCCTGTCGACTCAAGGCCTCGCAGCTCGTTTCATCTGCTAGTCCGTGTGAGTGAATGTACGGCTCGGAGAAGCAACCCAGAGTGACTTACTGCCTTGCTGCCTGCTTCCTCATTCATATAACACACTCACAGCGTCTGTCTTCTAGATGGGGTTCATCTTTTTTATTGTGAAAGATGAGAATATCTAATGTAAAGTATTAGCCTTTCAAATGAATATAAACTAACTATCCCATGTTTTTTTTCCCCATAGGCCTTATTTCAGGGGCGTATCATTGGAAAGAGTAGCTAGCAACTATAAAACAACCAGGTCTACATATGGGACTTAATAGGACTAGATAAGGTCTAAACCAGAACTTATCCTATATCAGGTCTTAAAAAAGGGTCTAAACCAGTGCTTACTAAACCAAACATAGGTCTAAATGAGAACAAAACCAGGATTTAAACTAAACCATGTCAAATTCAGGCCTAAACCAAGACTAAATCCAAACTGAAAGCGTGCACTGGGGCCCCTGGTTATTATGCCGGTGCTTATGCTAGTATCAAGCCAAAAAGACATCACAGACATCCGCCCTCTATCAATCTATCAGTGTCCCCTTTTCTTCTTTCTCTAAGGGCACACAACAAAAGAGAAAGAGCAGAGTAAAAAAACAGCTATAGCAATAAAGTATTTGATGATTTAAAAGCTACGGTCAGCCTCATAAATGGACTGTAAGAATATCTGCAGGGTACAAAGTTTAGACGTCCTGAGAGACTTTGCATCTCTTTTCCAAAAAGTCGAAAGATTCACCGCTATCAATCAAAGGAGTCTTTCCTTTTCTTGAACTGGGTGAAAGAAATATAAGGAAGAGGGTCAGACAAAAAGGTATTGAAGGGAAAAAAAGTGGGTCACAAATTGCAGCTGAACAAGTCAAGGTCAAAGTTGTAGCCGTACATGATGTGTGGGTTTCTGCAAGTGCATACAGACAATAGTGCTTTGAGCAGCATTGTCTTTTTTGTCTATGCTGGGCAAAATAGTTAATTAAGGTCACATTTGACTATTTTTTCTGCTTATACAATTGTTTAGAGAGACATGGGGTCATTTGAGAAACACTGAAGAAAATCTCATTTCTCATGGACCACCTTGAGGTTCTCAGGGACCACAGTTTGAGAACCACTGCTCTAGAAGTAGCTGAGAGCGGCTCGGCGGGTAGAGCCTCTGTACAGTTTGAGAACCACTGCTCTAGAAGTAGCTGGAAGCGGCTCAGCGGGTAGAGCCTCTGTACTGTTTGAGAACCACTGCTCTAGAAGTAGCTGGAAGCGGCTCGGCGGGTAGAGCCTCTGTACAGTTTGAGAACCAATGCTCTAGAAGTAGCTGGAAGCGGCTCGGCGGGTAGAGCCTATGTACAGTTTGAGAACCACTGCTCTAGAAGTAGCTGGAAGCGGCTCGGCAGGTAGAGCCTATGTACAGGTTGAGAACCAATGCTCTAGAAGTAGCTGGAAGCGGCTCGGCAGGTAGAGCCTATGTACAGTTTGAGAACCACTGCTCTAGAAGTAGCGGGAAGCGGTACAAATGTGTTTGGTGAAAGCTCAGCGAGTCCATGCACAGGTTTCCAGGCACGGTTTGCCCTTTCTCTGTCAGTCTGCATCAGGGAAACTGTGGCCACAGAGTTATCTTACCACCGGAAAAAAAATAATTTTACATAACAATAAAATTAAAATAATCTACTCATATACATAGCCAAAATATTTGTCCCAACAACATCTTCCTCTATCAATATCGGCCTTCCTTTTTAAGACCGAGTGAAAAAGATTTGCAAGAAAAAGTTTGACAAAAACAAAATAGCAAACTGAAGAAAAAGCGTCCCACAAATCATCTGTCCAACAAGTCAAGGTCAAAGTTGTAGCCGTAAACCATGCGTGGGCTTCTGCGAGTGTATGCAGACATGGGACAATAGCTCTTTGTACAAGCATGACATTACATTCTTGCTGGAATAGAGATCGGCCATTTTGGAAAGAGAGAAAAAAAAAGTGTCTCGACAACTGCACATGGGGCATTTTCGGGACACAGTGTAACAAAAGAGAGCCGGGGTGAATAGGAGATTCAAGGTTCAAATTATCCAATAAAAGCCGGTGTCACGCCTGAAAAGAAACACGCACCGACCCCAAGTTGCTCCCCGGTGCTTTGAAAAGACCAGATCAGGGACTATATCGAGGTTTGGCAAGGTAACATATGAAAAGCCTGTTTCGATTAAATGTATTGGAGCATTCAAAGTGATTGGGAGTTCAAGTATTTGGGGCTTGACCTGCTGTTTGTATTTCTGGACAATATTGCTAATACTTTATCGGCACCTCTCCTTGATTTTTTTTCTATTCACTTTAAGCACCTTGAGATTCTTCTGAGAAATTATTTTTCTGATTTGAATGGTTGCTTCTATACAATAAAGTTTCTGATTTTCTCAAGTGAGATTACTCTAAGGACAGTATTAGGTCTAGACTTTTAAAGTACAAACCAGAGAATGTGTGTCCAACAAAGCATGGTTCGATGTTAATACAAAGAATAACTGGGGACTAATTTTTGCATTTAACATTACAAAAGGTGCAATGTGTCGGAGTGTACCCCGCCTAAAGCCCATCATTTCTGAGATTGGTTCCATTACTGTACAAGTACATACATGTACCAGATAAAGTAACAGATATACAAAACTATATGTCAGCACTGTTTAAAATGACATATAATTACCACAATTGCAATGATGCAACTGGGGAATATGGACATTGACATATTCACTTTTTTGGTTCTACTGGTACATGGAAAGGATGAAATGATGAAAGGATTAAATCATGAATTGATCAGGATGAAAGAATTAAATTATGAAATGATGAAAGGATTAAATGATGAAAGGATGAAAGGATTAAATGATAAAAGGATGAAATGATGAAATAATTAAATAATGAAAGGATGAAATAATTAAAGGATGAAAGAATTAAATGATGAAAGGATTAAATTATGAAAGGATTAAATTATGAAAGGATGAAAGGATGAAAGGATACAAGGATGCAAAGATTAAATTATGAAAGGATGAAATAATTAAATTATAAAAGGATAAAAGGATTAAATGATGAAAGGATTAAATGATGAAAGGATAAAATGATTAAAATATGAAAGTATGAAAGGATGAAAGTTTTAAGTGATGAAAGGATGAATGTATGATATTATGAAAGGATTAAATTATGAAAGGATTAAAGGATGGATGGATGGATAGAGGAGATTTTAAGCATATGGTTCAATCTAGAAAATATATAGTTCTTTAAACGCCATTAATTAATTAATCTGCTTCTAAACCTAGAACTAAAACAGGGAACATTGGAGAAAGATCAAATGAAGACAAAACCAGGACCAAACTATGATTGATCATCCTCAAACCAGACGTAAACTGGTGAACTATTAGAAAACCTGGAACACAGTTTGAAAACCACTGGCATAGTACATTCTAGTCAAACAATGAAAACATATATTGTTTTTCATTCAAATGAGAAATGGCATGGTGACAGGGAATGCATGTTGGAAAAAGAATCTGTAATTTTGAAACTGCAAATTCAAACTAAAAAGTAAATTTGATGGAGGCAGTTTATCAAAATCATGAGCTGTAGTCATAGGATTTGAATTGAACTATTTCTGGGGGACCACTAATGCCTAATGCAGACCGTGCCTTATATGTACAGTGTATTAGAAGGCCGGCGCGCAGCAATTCATCATTTAGTGACATTTATTCCTAGTTACATTGTGGAGCGTTGACAGGAGGACTTGGCTTCACCCAGTTTAGAAGCTCAGTTTACTCTGGCCTGGGCTAAAAATGCAGCGAGTGGTTTATAAGTTTCAGATGGACAGATACTAAAGCCAAAATCACTATACTGAAGCTTCATTGTTTTTCTATCTTGTCTACATTTCACATCTCCCTTTTTGTCTAAGAGAAATTCAAAACAGAGCATTTAATTGCATTGTGCTCCTTTTAAATGTAGTGTAACATGGATGTGCAAAGAGCAGCTCATGGGCCATTTGTGGCACCTGAGAAAATTTGATATGGCACGTGGATTCTATTATCCAATGTGTTATTAGTGCTTGACAAAACGAACTAAGCTGCAGATTTCCATTCATTCTAACAGGGAAGAAAATTTAATACAAAATAAACAGTTGTTAACGCACTTGTTAAAGTTACTTTCAATTATTAGCGCTGTGATTGGAGTCAACTCATGAAAATAGATTGTGAATGAACATACATGTAGCTGATATTGTATGTGTCAGTTACTTGATTTTTCATATTTTGCCATATTTAGTGACTAATGCTAATTTCTCCATAAAAAGGAGTGAATGTTCTGTTTATAAACACAAGAATGGTCTTATATCTCATCATATCTATATCTCAATATCTGGAATGAATGAGCCTTTGTAAACACTGCCTTTCCTTTTTGTTTTAATCAAAGTGAGGTCAGGCGACGTGAAACTACACTCGTTCGTTTTTGTTCATTCAGAAAAAAGCCCAATGTACTCCCACGCTCTGCACAAAAGGCCAAATTGACAATAGAGTTTAATTTAAATCCTGGTTCAGAGAATGTCACTCTACATGATTTTCATAATACATCACACTAAAGCTGCCTTGCACTATCAAAGAGAGGGCTAGGAACTTGGGACATGAAAGAAGTTTCAATGTTCGGATCAAAACAGTAAAAATTGGTGTTGTGAAGTCATTTCCATGTGCCCCTTTCACATAATAACATACTGACGAAAACACAAAAATGCACTAGACTGAATGAATGTGAATAAATACACTTTTAGAAAGCAATTGTTAGACATGAATGTATTTTGCTTAAGGCCTGGAATTACTTTTGTATTTTGGATTATATATCTGTCACAAGCAATTTTGGATTTTGTGATAAAAATTGGATGGTCTGAGGGTCTATTTTAAGTTATTGGGTTTTATCAGTTTTCTTTTATAAGGGCTTATACCTTGTAAATACTTGTATTATTCCAATGCTGTGTAAGATGGTAAGATATCATTTTCTCATTAATATACTAAATAAATGTTGTGAATAGGCCATGATGCTTTATCTGGTTAATTAATAATTGGTTATTGTCTTATTGAATGTATTGTAAAATGGATGCATTTTCTTTTTAAAGGTTGTTTACCAATACCAACTCTAACATAATTTTTTTTTTCTATCCTCAACATAGCCAATATTCCTTAGCATTACACTGAAAAGTTATCTTTTTATTACATTTAAAAAAAAATAAAAATCCACAACAGCAACAATAAACCTGTCTTTACCTTGTTTCCAGAGGCACATTGCTACCCAGCACCCAGCTGTCTTGCAGCGGGACGCTCTCGGGGGGCGTGGTCTGCAGCTCGGCTGGTGATTGGCCAGCCACTGGGGCCGGACTTCCAGTAGGCGGGGTTAGCTGCCGGGTGGAGTTCAGGGATTGGCCAGCGTGGTGCGAGGAGGCCAGTGATTGGTTGAGAGCCGTGATGGAGGGCTGCTGGCGGTGAGGGGGCGGCACTGGGGGCAGCGTGGTGCCGTGGTGATTGGACGGTTGCTCTGTGAAAAGAGGAAGTAAACTTGGTCAAACATTATGGTTTTGTTCAATAGAAATATCCTTTAGTAATTCAATCTGAGGGTGAATAGTTGTTTGCCCTGGAATTGTTCAGAGTGTACCCCGCCTCATGCCCAAAGTAGGTGAAACAGTCTCCAACGACTTGCCAACCTTTACATGGAAAAGCCGTAGGCAAAACACAATGTTCTCAACTATGCCTTTTAATGAAACCAGGTGTAGAATCTGGCCTCTTCATAGTTTGGGATTCCTTTTTTAAGTTAATGGCACCACCGCGTATCAGAACCAAAGTGAATGATTGTGTTTGAAGAAGATGAAGATTTATCCAAGATTTCTTTTCACCAAGTCTTTTAATAGTCTAGTCTCATCTCCAATTCCACGGGGTAGCCTCCATCTGCTGATCATGGGAACAGCTATTCAAGGCACAGCGCTTTGAGACACTTCTGTCACTTACCATGTCATGTGTGAAAAGTTGAAAAAAAAAGTGTTTGATGACTGACAGCATCTCTTTTGTGTTTTGAGAGTTCAACCATTTTTTGCTTTTCAATTTTCCCATATTTCTGCTTCCATCTATCATGCTGCAATCTCAGGTGGGAAGTATTGAGTGTTTTTTCCATGTCTATGTCAGTTTACATTGAAATCAAATGAAAGATAGTTGGTCGAGATTGCATGCACTTCCAGTGTTACTGTGGGTTCTCTCAGGGTTCAGCTCATTAACCAAAGACAAGCATTTGTGAGGAGTAGGAGTATTAGTATTTTTTTTAAGACGATCACAATTTTTTTTATTTTACCACAATTTTTGTTGAATTTGTATTTTTTTTACTACTGTTAGTTCATCAAAACAATTTAATTACAAATTCAATGTACATCCAATCCAATGTTCTCCATAATATTTAACACCATTTATTTCCCATTTTTATTAATATAAAATTTGCATTGTTACAGTAAAAATGATGGTGAAGAGCAGAGCATAAATGGATGCACTGTAGCACGATTCAACAATATTCTCAGATTATTTTATGATCATAATGTCAAATGATGATACAATCTTTTATCGCTATACATCACCCTGAGTTTGGAGAATTGTAATAATCTAAATTTCCCCTATAATAAATGTGCTAGAGCCATGTCTGTGCCTGTATGTGTCAGCTTGTGAATTGTTGAGTCCAATCACTTAATGGTAAAAGTGAAAGGTGATGATTGATTTTTTTGTATATTACTTCCATACAAACACATGTAAAAATGTAGTTTTTTTGCCAGTGGGACTTGAAGATTTAACCAGCTATGTAAATGTCTCTTCAGAGCGGTCAAGGCCAGTGTGAAGTATACCCCAAAGCTACTCTACGCTAGCTAGCTCCAGTAGACGGAATACTGCACTGTAAAATTTGTCTATTTAACCCAGTTTAGAAGAAATCTAGAAAACCAATTGACCTAAAGATACAAAGTAAGTTTCAAATGAATACAAAAAAATGTGAGTTTTTGTATTGTATTTTGAATGTGTCAGGAATGTTACCAGTGAATGAAAGTAAGAGGCTATAGTTGTCTGTCAGTGTGTGTGTCTCTAAGTGTAATCCCTGCGACTAATCCAGAGTGTAACCCACCGACGGCCCATATTTGATGGGACAAACTACTTTTAAAGCTGACTAAGGGACTTTGTTCCAAAAATGCCCGTAGTGAAACAATGTGTGAGTGAATGGTTGTCTGTCAGTGCATCTGGGACTAACTGGCCCAGGTTTTATTCCGCCTGTAGGCCCGTAGTTTCTACAATAAGCCTCAGTCTTCCTATACCAAAACAGGAATACGTAACAGATAAATTAATTTTACTACCTCGTAAACGGCAACTTTTGAAGTAAGGTTTCCTTTTTTTATAGTGTGAACAGTGATTGGCCTTCACATTTGTTTGGTGTGAAAATATTTGCACAGCTCTGACCAGGCTTCAACTTCTTCCCCTGCCATTTCTATCCCTCTCTCTGTCTCCTCCGGGGTGCTCTGAAGGAAATGACTACGGCCACGCTGGTATTTGATTTGCATAAAGAGCATCACGTCTCCATTTCCCAGACCTGCTGTTTTTCATTCTCCGCTAACCCTCACTGAAAGAAATAGAAGGCTCAGAGAGTACAGAGGATCTGAGGGGTGGGACAGGGGAAGGCTACACTATAAAACACTGGCAAGTCAAATAATATGGGGAAAGTTCAGTAACAGTTTATAACAACTGTACACTATTAAGCATTATTTAAGGATTAGTTTTGCATTACCTACCTAACCAGTTTATTATCAACTTACAAAGCATTACCTCAACAGTAATAAAAACTCTATTTCTTCATAAATAGTGTTATTACGCTTGAATTCCTAATAGCAAAATGAAAATTAGCTTTGAACAGACTGACAGTATGGCTCTTCTTCATTTATTTGTCAAAACAAAACAATAGAGATAATAATGAAATGGATGTATATTGTACTGTACAATTGAGTCCATTACTCATTCACTCTACACTCATACTGCCAGTGGTAAATTACTTCTGTAGCAGGAGTTGCCCTGTGGCAGACTATAGCTGCTATTTTGCATGTATGGACTTTCCGACCACCACCAAAACACAGCAATCCCACTTTCTTTCATCCATGGAAGGCAAGCTCGGTGAAGTGTCTTACCAAACACACAACAACGGTATGCCCAGGTTGGAGCGGGTATGATGTTGCCAACTTAATAGGACAACCAAGCAGCAACATATTGTGTTTTCAGTAGTTTGAACAAGTACTTAGCTGCCTTAATGACATGCTTGTTTTTGTAAGGTTGGAGTTTTACAGTGTAGGATTTTGTGTGAAGGAAGCGTTCACCTCCTTCTCGCTCTGTCTCTCTCTCTCTCTCTCTCTCTCTCTCTCTCTCTTTCTCTCTCTCATCCCATATGCTGTTTTGTCGGCTTTGTAATTGTTCCACTTATGCAAACCTTCGAGGCTAAATGAGGAGTTACCCCAGCACACATAGGATTTCTGTGTGTTGAATGCTCAAGCGTCATTAACACAAGTGTAAAAACTCAACACCTTTCAATCTGTGTCTACACAAGTGTAGCATCTCATTGTGGCAGGCTATGGGTGGGTGCTGCTAAATATAGTCAAGCTCAAGCTGGTATTGTAAAGATGATGGTAGGCTAAGGCACATACCACAGTATAGGGCAGTGGTTCTCAAATTGTGGTATGGGTGCCAATGGTGGCTCTTTTTAGTGGCATTTCAGTGAGTCCTTTGGAGTCTCTGGAAGAGTAGCTTGAATTAGAACTGGTTTAGACCATCATTACATTCTGGTTTTGTCCTGGTTAAATTCTAGTTAAATTTTGGTTCATACCTGGTTTATATCTTGCTAAAACCCGAGTTGCAACCTGTTTTTAGCCTCCTTTTAGTCCAGTAAATGATACAATTTGAATAGTGGTACTTGATGTGTCTGGAAACCCTCCCATTTAGATATTTTTACTGAATTCAATCCACTGGACCAATCATAAATATGTGTTTAAAACTGGGCTGGCTTTATGAGATGTTTTCATTGAATTTCTTGCATTACATTTGCATTGCATTTCTTGCATTGCCTATATTTTAGCATATGTGTGCATTGCCTCCCGTTATACGATTGGCTACAAGATTGGTTTCTATTTAGTTCAATTTGCATCTGTTTGTTATGCCCCCTGGAAATCCCACCTAAATCGATATTGAAGTACACACTAATTTAAGTTTTTACCAAAGACCACAGCTCAGTGAATAGATATAAGGTCTATGCAAATTTCTCCACAAACAAATCACAGAATATTTCAACTGGAACCGATCTTGCCTTTCCAAAAATCTGCCAGATCTGACCAGCACACACACATCTTAGTCTCAGCCTCAGCCTCAGCCGTGCATGTGTCCCACAAGGGGGTGACGAGACAAGTTCTGGAAGTGACAAGAACATGGCAGGGGGCTGCAGTTTCATCAAAAACAATACCGTTTTCAATATGAGCTGTAGGACAGTCTTCAATCTTATTTTGGTGCTTCAACTGTGCTTAGAAAAACATGATCCTATATGTAAAATGTATGTTTAGTATACACTTTTATTATAAATTATCGATTATTATCAGAATCTATTTACCAAGATGTGCCTGGCCAGTAGTGAAGTCGTTGTGAAATTCCTCCCATTCAAACCACAAAAATCAAAACGATTTGTCCAATTATATTTTTACAAAATGCTGTGGATTCGCGCAGTGCTGGTTTGAATGTTCTAAATTTCTATACTGCATTACTTCGGTGAGACCCCCAGAATACATTATGCTAAATAGACTATGGCCATGTATTACAGCCATTATGATAATCCGTTTTCTTTTAGGTGTGTCCAATTGTTCTGGTACTTGAAAAGCCTGTTCTGTACTTAAAAATGCTACTCAAACTGGCCATGATAAAAAGCTGTCATTCATTGCACTATGTCCTGTTTCTGATGAGTTCTGGTTAGATGAGTGGTGTGTGGTGCATGTAGGGACAGTCTATGTGTCAGCCCTGAAGTGACATCCTGGTGGGACACGCTGCCTCCGAGACATCTGCCGCAGGCTGCTTCACCAATACGCAACACTCATCACTTCACCGTGGCAATGAGTGACAGTGAGCCCTCTCTAAAAGGCTGCCAAAAAAAAAAATATATATATATATCACACCTATCACCTGTTGGCCGGGACAAGGAGGGTCTGACCAGCCTGGACCTTGGCCTCATTTCTATACTCTTCAGAACTGACCAAGGACACTTCAAGCAGGTGTCACATAAGGACACTAGTATAAGTGTTAGGATCCTTGTAGCTGTTCTTTATGTCTGTCGAGTCTCACCAGCTAAAAGCATCGGCTTAATTCCATCACTAATTTTTACAATGGTATTCAATGTGACAATATTTGATGGGTACGGTTGCATTAATAATTTTATTATATAGAATATATATATTAAATTGTATTGTATCTACATTTCTTATTTTTTTTTATTAAATTATCCATCTTCTTCCGCTTATCCGGGGCCGGGTCGCGGAGGCAGCAGTCTAAGCAGGGACACCCAGACTTCCCTCTCCCCAGACACTTCCTCCAGCTCCTCCGGAGGAATCCCGAGGCG
>JAVQKC010093128.1:0-39283 GCA_036025475.1 Philypnodon macrostomus
AAAAAAGTGATTAAGGTCCCATTGGTAACAGTTGTAGCACGTATGGGCAGACGTACGGGGCCGTTTTCGCCGATATACACCTTGCTGTCGGGGACGACAGCACAGGCCTAGTTTAGTAATGTATTATTGTTTCTGTTATTCCTTCGTTTATACACAGGTTAGTCCAGATTTAGTCTTGTGTTAAAATTGTACTTGGAGAGCCAAATATTTTCTGAAGTGGTACTTGGCGTGCAGTAAAGAGATATCTAGGCTATTATTCCCAGCATTGAAGCTTGCTATGAAACTGTCCTTGGCTTGTACTTTGGCTGGCCTAGTGTTCAATGCCCAGGGCCCTTATCACTTGCTTGGTCCCATAAATATTCTATGTTTTGTGAAATTTTCTCTTGGCTAGTGATATTCTGTATTCATTATATCCAATCTGCAAGAAGCACCACGATTGTATACACATTTTTTCCCGCTCTTGGCTGCCTGTCCTTAGGCTGTTTTTCATCCCAGGTCCCCTTGTCCCCTCCCATCAGTCTGTGGTGATGTGCTGTTGAATAGACCCTGTTGGCAGCCCATGTTCCCTGCAGCAGCCCGCCTTCACACAAGTTGACATTCAATTCAACAAACACACAATTTGCACTTTGTTTAGGCTCTTTCTTTGCCTGCTCTGTGTATTTCCTGGTGCTGCTAAACATTAATACAACTGCACACTTTACCAGCATTCTTTTTCTGGTACATCACAGTTAATAAACAGCTATACCTGGTGGAAATGGCACATTGTTTAAACATGATCTGAGCACCGTCACCAGGGAAGTATGCTGCATCAAAGGGGTCGTGTTTTAAGACCACTATCCAGAGATTAGTGGTTTGGGGGCTCAAGGCGAACATGGGCAGGGGGCCTACCTGAAAATTCTCTTGATGTCAGTCCACAGCAACCAGATGGCTTCACCATACAGAGAAAAGTACACAGGGAAAACTGATTAGGCATTTGGCTTTACAAAATAAGATTAATAATTCCCAAGACATATTTATACATATTTACTTTTGCCTAATGGTCCAAACCATGACTAAACTATCTGGGACTATACAGGATGAAACCAAGTCTAAACTATAAGACTAAATCAGTACTAAACCTGGTCTAAACCAGGCGTGAACCATGATTAAACCAGGACTAAACCAAGTCTAATCTAGGACTAAACCAGTATTATATCAGGTTTTTAATCAACTAAATAAACTATGTACACACTTAGGAGTATACCAGAAATAAACCACACCAAGACCAGAACTAAACCAGAACTAAACCCCACTTAGACCAGAACTAAATCAGAACTAAACCACACCTAGACAAGAACTAAACCACACTTAGACCAGAACTAAACCAGAACTAAACCACACCTAGACAAGGACTAAACAAGAACTAAACCACACTTAGACCAGAACTAAACCAGAACTAAACCACACCTAGACCAGAACTAAACCAGAACTAAACCACACCTAGATCAGAACTAAACCAGAACTAAACCACACCTACACCAGAACTAAACCAGAACTAAACCACGCCTAGACCAGAACTAAACCTCACCTAGACCAAAACTAAACCAGAACTAAGCCACACCTACACCAGAAATAAACCAGAACTAAACCACACCTACACCAGAACTAAACCAGAACTAAACCACACCTAGACCAGAACTAAACCAGAACTAAACCACACCTAAACCAGAACTAAACCACACCTAGGCCAGAACTTAACCAGAACTAAGCCACACCTAGACCAGAACTAAACCAGAACTAAACCACACCTACACCAGAAATAAACCAGAACTAAACCACACCTACACCAGAACTAAACCACACCTAGACCAGAACTAAACCACACCTAGGCCAGAACTAAACCACACCTAGACCAGAACTAAACCACACCTAGGCCAGAACTAAACCACACCTAGACCAGAACTAAACCACACTTAGACCAGAACTAAACCACACTTAGACCAGAACTAAACCACACCTAGACCAGAACTAAACTAGGGCTAAATCAGGTCTAATCCCGGACCCTACCAGCTCTAAACCAGGGCTCTGATACAGTTTACTTCAGCCTATAATAGTCAGAAATGTTGAGGTAGAATCCCCACACAGCGTACAGCTCTGTGCATCTCTTAAATCATTCTGGCTAGTGCAGACAGTGGTATATTTAGATCAGCTTGTATTTTCAAATATTGTTGGGTTTCTGCATCCGTTATAAAGGGAAGAGAAGACGGAGAGGTGTGAAAGGGCTGCAAGCCACAGTGCATCATCATGTTGCGCAAGAGATTGTTTTTTGAATATTGGTATTATTCTCCTTGGCCTTAAGTGATATTGCCTTTATATACTGAATGTCACACCAGCACATTCAGATGAACTGTCTTGCCCAAGGACACAACAGCAACACAAACTGGTCAGTCAGGCAAGTATTGAACCACCACCACTTTACACAATTCCTGCATCTAATATGTTACATTTAAATTCCGTATACACCTTGAACTTTCTTCTGTTGCTGATGTTGGAGCTCGCTGACCTTTCTGCTGTCTGTGGGGGCCCGATGTTTATGTGACATTGCAGAAAGTCATTTGCATGAAGTGGAGCTGCTTGCTTTTCAGGAGACGAAGCCCGAACAGCTGCCAGTGATTCTGCTCTCATTATAAACCAGTCATAATGTTTTTGCTCTGATGGAAGTCCTGGTGATATGTCTGCCTCTTGGGCCTTGAAGCTCCTGTCAGTGGAGGTATAATGGCGACTGCTGTGGAAGTAGTTTTTTTTTTTCACGGGGCTGTCAAGATGTCGTTTAGGCAGACCACACACATTTCACACTCACTTAGGCTTCAACAAGCACAAAGAAGCTCATCCTGGACATTGGTACGCAAACAGTGGAGAGTGTGACTCTATAGACGAAACCCTATACTTTGCAATTACCCAATGTGACAGCCTGTCCAGCTAAAACATGCACTCAGGGACCTCCACCACAGGCTACACAATAAAGTGCTGTTTTGTTGTAAATCAATTAACAAACTACTAGTATTCCTTTTGGGACAGCAGTGGCTCAGGTGGTGGAGCAGACCATCCACTATTTGGTGGGTGGTTCAATTGTCACACAAGCCAGTTTATACTGCTGTTAGGTCCTTGGGCAAGACACTTAACCCACCTTGCCATGTACTGTCTAATTAGTGTGGGGTATGTCTGCTCCATCTCTGCCAGTCTGCCCCAGGGAAAGTGTGGCTACATAGGTCGTTTTTCACCACCAGTGTGAAAATTGGAGCGAATGAAAAATGAACTCAATTGTACACACTCAATTATAAACCTTGAGGTCTTGGACCGTGCAGTATATAGTATATCTAATCCATTGTGTTGACCTTGTGGCACACAAAACAAAACAACTAGTGTTTTTAAGTCTAACAGTTCACAGCACAATTCACACAAATGTGGTCAATTTTCAGCACAGTTTATGGGGAACGCCTCTGTAGATGAATTTGTTTTTGCTGCAGATCTGTGAAGGAAATAACAGTTTTCTGCTGCTGCCAGAATAAAATAAATGTAATTAGAAATGAATGCTGCAGAACTTTTTGGTATAAACCCTTTTGAGCATCAGCATCTGGTATTTCAGTTTTGTTGTATTTTGATGCAATGCAGTAAATGCTGTTTTACACTTTTATTTTTATTTAATTTAACATTTGCATGGTTAGCTCTTCTGCCTCTGGCCTATTACCACACAATGAAGTGGAGTGTCGATTCTCTCCGGCTTCCTGTCCAGCATCCAAAGGCATGCGAGAATCAACGATTGTTGTCTATCAGGTTATGTACGTAGAGTCAGCTATGTGACTAACTGTCCATTGTTCTGGGTTTATGCTCCAGTCACATGTACCTCCTTACAGGAATAGGTAGGAGAAGAAAAATGCATGAATGTTTGATGAAAGTTGATGATCTGACGTGTAATTATCTTGACTCTTCTTCACTAATGCTTCGGTCGGGTTTGGTCGTTGAAGCGTGTCTTAGAAGAGAGAGAGAAAAGTGTGAGACAGCATTTCAATCACAGTCAGCATGAAAAACCAATCACAAAAGGAGACAGATGAGAAAAATAAAACAACACCCAGACGTCTTTGATATTAATAGACAGTATTGATCTAGAAACAGAAGCACTACTTGGGTCATCCCTGCCATTCTCCCGGCAATTCAGAAAGACAGTATTGACCCCTGTTCCATCGATTTTCCATTTGTTGCATGCAGTGCAAAAGGCCACTTGTTATGCTTTTGTGGTAGCTTTTAAAGTGGTCTTTTTTAGAGACACTTCAAAGCTGAAAGAATACTAACATCTCAGCCATGTGGGGTGTGTTTGAATCAAGGAAAGTAACAGCTCATGGCATACCAAAAATGTACACCCCCGAGCCACCTTATTAGGTATTAGAGTTTTACTGGTCAATGCAAAAAGCTAATCAGCCAATTACATCTTTCAACATTGACTAAACACTGATAAGCGTCAACTCAAGGAAGAATCTTTAGTTACTTTTAAATATGACGTTAAAGTTATAGCAGAGAATATTTTTTTTACTCCAGTGGAACCATATTTATAATGCAATAATGTATATTGTGGATTTTATTTACAAAACCCACAAGCATTGAAGCACATCATCATAAAAAACACTAATAATATATTTTCCCTCTTCACAATGCATCTAATTTGAATTTGGTAAACTCACCTGTTACCCTAATCCGATGACTACAAACAGCTGAGCCTGAACCCATTATGTAACAAACTAATGTGTCCAGCTGGTTTGGTTTATGATCTTTGCAGACAACATGACATGCCATTGTCAACACCAGGCTTGTTGATCCTGACGTACAGTAGCTGGAATTCAACCTGGTCCCGCCCACAAGCAACTTAAAGTAAGTCACCTGATTGCACTTGCAGAAAAATGACATACATGAAGAGAAACTACTATGGTCAAAACTGATTTGAGTGTTCGTTTACATTTGAATAAAGCTTCGAGACACATGCTGTTATTGAGTCCACTTGTTGCATTCACTTCCCTATTAAACTAGCATGACTATTCTGAGCTTGCCATGTTATTATGTAGTTTCTTAGTGAAAAACAAACTAACTAGCTTGCTAATACTTTTATTGTTTGTATTAGCTTTAGTAGTGAAATGAAGGGGGAAAGTGGGCTTTACAGTTACATGTACATGTCTGAGCTTTTTGTTAATTGTAAATGTGAAATGCATAGAGGTCATTCAAAATGTATAATAGTCTCTGTTACTGAGCTAGGTTATTACCTCTGTGCTCTGGTTGCTCTAAAACTGTCCTTACTACGTGCTACTGAGCAAGGCAGCAGCGGAGGAAGCACAAGTAAACAGAGCTGATACAATTAAGTAAGAGATTGCCTTTAGGGGAAGTTCTTATGGGAAATCTCAGTCCCTCTGCCCATAAAACTGTCTTTATGTATTCCCTTGGCTGGGCTCGAGAATCAACATTAGCTAAACAGTGGGGGGTTTGTAATGATTTCCCTTATTTTGTGTTGGATTGCAGCTTGAATCATTGTCAGTATATAAATGTTGCTTTCAGGAAGAATATTGGTATTGTAAAATGCAACACACTGTGTGACTTAACACAAGCTCCATGCGTCTTAACAGCTCCTCTCAACGAGCGGAGAGCGAGGGGCATGGGGCGAGCTCTCCAAACCGACACAAAACCAGCACAAAACCAACACAAAACCAGCACAAAACCAGCACAAAAGCCTTGTTCTCGTCTGAGTTTGGCCAGTATTTGTGCATTAGCAGAGAGGCTACAGGTGCTGGTAGCTTCCTGTTTTTGCTGGGTCTAAAAGAGAGCATTTTTTTAGTTCAAGTGGCTTCTGGAAGAACATTTTAGCTTTAGCTAGCAATGCTGTATTTTATTAAAGTATTCATTTTGTATAGCAATAATACACATAATCCAGTGCTGTATTTCTAAAGCGCACTGACAGACTATTAACAATACATTTTTTCATGGAAACTGTGGGCCATATTTAATCTATTTAATCAGGCTACTGTTTGTACACAAGAGCACAGCACCAAGGAGATTTACATTTTAGGATAGAGCTCACTGGCCATGTTATTAGGTAGATCTATTCACCTGCTTGGATCGATAGAGTTAGTCAAACCAAGCAACATGAAAGAAGTGCCAGGTAGATTGTTCAGAATAATTTGTGATCTAGTGGGATGTTCACATACAACAATGTCTTAAGTTTATGGAGAATAGAGAATATCCAGTGAACAGCAGTTCTGTGGGTGAAAATGCCTTGTTGATGATAGAGGTCAGAGACTCACCAAAGTAAGCAGAAGACTCTAGTATCCCAGACAATGGAGCTTGAGCAAGGCTTGATGATATCAAGACAGAGAAAGCCTTGTTGGTTGGAGACCATATGCTTGTCATGTGCACAACCCCTGAAACATGCATTTCACACACAGACAAATACATAGTGATAACACAGAGAGGGTTTGCTCTGGAGGCTAGTTCTGCCTATTTCCAGTGACATGAATCATGGATTCAACCATCCATTGGCAAAGACCTAAGGGTGGGTCAAAAAGTCTAATCCTGCGAACCATTTTTACCATTTACTACCAGTTTATAGATGTCACATCTCCTCTTTCTGTAGTCCTGTCTTTTTGTTCTTAGCTTCAGTGCTAATTCAGACCAACATTTAGTATCTGGTTTGGTTATGATTTTTTGCTGGTTTAGTCCTGGTTTAGGCTCACGTGGTGTACTTTGAATCTGTTCGTCCAAATAATAAAAGCATTTTAACAGAATAAGAGAGTGCCTTGTTTTTTTCAGTTTTGTTCATTGTTAGTTTTGACATTTCTTTTAAGAAAATTTAGATTTAGCTCCAGTTTTGACCAGTGAGTCCAAAACCTTGAATGTTTTTATTGTTTAAAATTGAACTGAACTTACACTGTTTGATTATGTGTATTTATGTCTTACGAATATGCTGCTGCCCTAGCCCTGTGTTCCTATTTTAGTATATCCAATAACCATTATAGTGCTGACCCTATAAAAGAAATCTACCTTCTATGTCTGTTGACTTTTCTTCTCAATTTGTGTCCGTTCCTGTCTACACTTTGCCCACAGTCCTGTATTGCTAAAGCGCACCACCCTGTTCCCTTGTCTTAAGTAGGTTCATAATAGGAAATGCCCCTGTTATCTCTCTGGCGAGCAGCATATTAATATAAGCCATAGACAAACAAGCTGAGTACATGCACAGAGCCTGCCTTGACTCTTGAGGGTATAATAGTTGGTCAAAGGCTCCATATGTAAATCGTTGTTTAGTTAGCCAAAGCCAAAGGAAGATTACCTGGTGTATATGAATTGATTGTTTGTCGTAGTAATAATATAATACTGGCACGGTGGATCTGGAAAACCAAGGCTATTTTTGAATTGTGTCACTAGTTCTAGGGTAAATGCTTTATCCATCAAGCCACAATTCCCTTACACGGTGCTATACAATTCACAGAAAAAAACTGGATTTAGATTATGCTGACACAATGAAAAAGAGACCAACAAGGGTGTGAGCTAGATCTAAACCAGTACTGTATAAGGTCTAAACCAGAGCTAAACAAGGTTCTCGTTGAAGATAACACAACTACACGATTGCTGAAGTGCAAGAGCAGTTCACTCAATGTCCACTCGTGTCCTCAATAAAATAGTAGTTAGTAGTTTGACCTTAACTCTATAGGCAATAAACAGCTATATTGGACAGGGGGGGTCACCTTTTGCAATCAAGTGTAAGAGACTAAATGGCCATCTACGTGTGTCTGGTCCACCTTCCTCCCGGGTGGATATGGCCTTTAGCTTGATTGCAGATGACTGTTTACAACAAGGCAGCATTTGTTAATGGACCACGGGGCTTTATGTCACAGGAGAGGATTATAGAGGCAATAAATGGATGTGCATGTGTCTAATGCATTATGAGATTTGTCGGGACATGGGTGCAATTAGAGCCTGTTTGTGTTTCTCTCTCAAAGGCTGGTATTACGTCTGATTTCAACAAACCATCCAGGGACTATTTTTCTACCCCGTCTTCCACTGCCTTCCACAATGTTGAATAGGCCGCGTTGTTCGGGTTCGCTGGCTGTTGGTAAATATGCTGCTGGCTCTCTCCCGGGATAAACAATAGTTCTAGAATAAATGGAAGGAAGATAAGGAACAAGAAAGACGGATTGACATAGTAAAACAGAATGAGTGTGAACGAGTAAATAGAATCCAAGGAAAGCTGTTTGTGCCAAGTGACCAAACAAAGAGTTGATTGTTGAGGGTGAAGGATCGAGCTTTGTTAATGTTGTTCTTCAATGGGATTTAAGGGACATACAGGAGTTAGAATATAATATAAATAATATAATTGTTTATGATGGTGGCAAGGGAACATTGTACTGAAAGATTTTAACCAAAAGTCTCAAAATGTAGTACCACTAAATATAATGTTATTACCACAGCTATCATTATTCATTTACATTTACATACAGGCACAGTGGTTAGCACTCTTGCCTCACAGCAAGAAGGTCCAGGGGTCAGGAGGCCTTTCTGTGTGGAGTTTGCATGTTCTCCCCATGTCTGCGTAGGTTTCCTCCGAGCACTCCCCTACCACTTAAAACATGTACAATAGGTTCCCCATTGGGGCCAGGACTCCAGTGAAAAAACAATTCTGAATCTCAGTGGAACTTTCCTGGTTCAATAAAAGGTCACATAAAAGGAAGTTACCAAGGTTCAATAAATGAAATTGCATTATATATTTTTTAGATTTACTTTCTTCTATTTTTTCATATTTAGTGTTGCAGGTGATATAATTTGAGCTTAAGATGATGTGCTGATTGAACTAGCCTTTTGTTTATGTTTTATTTTTAAACTAGGAGAGAGTGACTCGGGTGATCTTGCAGTAAATGCTTGCCCTGCTCATAACATCTGAACTTTCAAGTTGCCATGAAATACTATTAGCAGAATAACAGAACAGAAAAAAAACATCTCACAGCTTAACATTGGCAGATACAGTATTTTTGCCAATAATTCCCCAAATATATGAATGGCAAATTGGCTTGACTTTTATGTGATAGTTGCTTAAATTCTAAAGCCATGTTTATCCTTGGGCTTACAAAGGCATGACCTCCTGCAAGTAGCATTTCAAGCCAACACAAACAAGGTCATGGACTGTTTGAATGTTGACTTGTGTAATGGTCTTTTTCACAGTTCAGTGAGGCTGGCCGAGCACAGGCCGAGCCCAGGGAGCAGTACTGTAAAGAAAATGCCTACAAAGCCAAAAAGATGTCTTGCTGAAGATGCCCCTTTTCTTTAGGACGTGTGAGTCGGAGCTTTAGACAGAAGAGGAAGAGGAGGGTGGGGGAAGATGAAAGCTGTTTACCTTCCAGCATTTTTGGTAAAGGAAGTGCCCGCAGTGCCAAGGAGCGGGTCGGACCACTTTAAACTCAGAGATCTGCGATATAGACCTACCACAGCAGGGTGCAGAGAAGAGAAAAATGGGTTGAACTATAGCCAGAACCTTCTCTCTATGAATACTGGCCCACTGCAGAAAGGAAGTACAACAAAACTTTAGAAGGAGGTATTCAAAGTTCAATTCTGGCAGTTTGGGAGTATACTTGGGAGTGTCTATCTGAGTGGAGTATGCATGTTCTCTCGGCGTTACAATGAGTTATCCAGGTACTTCAGCTTGCTCTCTGCATCCAAAGACATTCCTATAAAAAATGCCTCAAAGATAATTATTGTGAAAATCAATGCCTGACTGGCTGTATATGTCCTGGGTGTACTCTGCCTTAGGCCCATAGTTGCTGGCATAGGATGTTGTCTCCCCCAACCGCTATCAAGTATAATCAGTTGATGGAATCTTTTCTAATGTCCTTATCTGATGAGTTTTTAATGTTAATAATAATAATAATAATAATAATAATAATAATAATAATAATAATAATAATAATAATAATAACTTCCATTTATATAGCACCTTTCAAGACACCCAAGACTGTTTAGGACCTGAGTTCCTCCTGCTTTAGGCTCAGAGGTGGTATTGACTGTAAAAAGTTTGAGAACCACTGAAATAGAGGCATTTGGTCTGTGGCGAGAGTAAAAAGGTCAATTTCTGTATCACTCTCTGAGTTCAGTGTCTCATCTGGACATGAATTGGAAAATGGCCCATAAGCGCAAAGACATACACTTACTCCAGTATACCATAGCTAGTGTTTCTCTGTCTCACTGTGTGATAATGAGTAAAAGGAGTATTGTTGCTTTTATCTGTTCATATATATATATATATATAGGATCTATTTCTATAGATGTTTTAAATCCATGTAAAAAAGAAAAGTGAAGCATAAGATTTATACATATTCATTCATCAATACTGCCCTCCATACTCTCTTACATATGGTATCGATCTGCAGCCAAGAGTGCACACTTGACCCTTGACACTGATAAACCATAAATATATTGCGTCTATAGTTTGACAAAGTGAAAAGCAGCTTGATGATATGATATATATATGAAATACATTTTATTTGTCAGCTTATTTGAAGCCTATACCAAATACTAAATGTTTAAAAGAGATTTTAAACATAATCTAAAGCTCACAACAAACAAATGTTGGCCATTACAATGACATGCATGAATGTGCAGCTGCAGCTCAAATCAGTGAAAATCTGCTGAAGAAAGTCTTGTGTTTTGCTGCCACAACTAAACCAGCACAGTTAGTCTGAGAAAATAAACAAAATATGATTTATTTACCATCTCTTAAATAGAAGATCATAATCTGCTGTGTGCCTATACAGTGGTGTGTATTCATGTGTGTTGTACAGTAATGAAAGCATACGACTCAGCCAAAATCAGAATTAATGATGGACTGAGATCAGCTTTATAACCGCGGGATCAAATAGTCCGGGGTGCTAAATAATGTAGCACACCGGGGCCCTATGACAATCCCTTATGGACCAGACACAGAGGAGCAGCCTAATGTATAGCAGGTAGTAGAAGTATGTCAGCAAGCATTGGTTTAAATAGGCTTGGGACCGGTGCAGAAGGATCAGTGCCAGTTAATGCACTATTCATATGTACGCATGCCCTTGTGTTTGTGTTTGTGGCTATGTCAGCAATGTGTGTCAGTCATCAATAATGTACAGAGCGTGGTTCTCGGCTCTTCAAAGCGAGTGACGAGCTAGTGTTCCACATAATTAACTCCAGATCTAGCTCCTATCATACACAACACACACAAACCAACATGCTGCTGGCATATACACAATGCGCTCAAAGAAATCAGCAAGAACTGCAAAAGAAGATCCATAGAGTTACATTTACTCTTAACCCCTGTATTATTTTGGTTTTAACCTTTAGTCCTGATTTAGTCCTGATTTAGTCCTGATTTAGTCCTGATTTAGTCCTGATTTAGTCTTGATTAAGTCCTGATTTCTTTTTTTTATGATACTGGGGGCCAAAAATGTTGGTATTGGGTTAAACAGGTTGAGAAATACTGAGATGGCAATCTCAATATATGTAAAAAAAAAAAGAAAAAAAAAAATACTTTTACTTCTATAGTGTAACATTATTTTGAAGTAATGCAAATTGTGGTTATTCTCCCCACCTCTGAAGATACATTAAAGGGGTTTCAAATGCATTTCTCAGTAAGCACAGAGGAAGGCACAGCCCAAGGGCACAATGACCTATACATCTCAGCCATGTGAATTCACCAGCGATGACAAAAAGACATACAACTAATGTAAGCAAGGACTTAGTTCTTTTTTCACTGTAGCTGCTTTTCACCTTATTCTCGTGACCTGTTTAATTACTTCACATACTATCTGCCTCCTAGTGGTTAAAATCCTATGAAACTCATATTCATGCAGCAAATGCCATCAAAGCTATAGCTTCAAGTATTTCAGTTGCATGACTCACTTCTGAGTCACAAAACATAGATAAGTACTACTTATATAATCAAGGAATGATTATTCAGACTAAAAGCAGCATAAACTAATCCAGGTCTAAATCAGAACTAAACTAAGTCTAGTTTTAATCAGAACTAGGTTAAACCAGGTCAAACCTAAACTAAAAAAGACAAAAGTCTACCAAGTACTGCACATAGCTCACCAGTGGTACCAGCATCACAGCCTGAAAACCACAGCCCTATACTGATAGTGTGTTTGAGTTTGCGTGGTATGAATTATTTTATATACTATAAATAGGCTATATATTATAAATAGGCTATATTTTGCAACTGTTGAGGATACAGTGTTGAAGGAGCTCTATCCCAGACAAGGCTTTTGCATAAAGTGGTTTAGATGCCATTTAGATCATGAATTCATCACACATTTTATCTCTGTCTTTTGTGACAGACAGAAAAGTTAATCATTGTGATCATTTCTTAAGAAAAAGCCTAATAAACAAATAATCCGGCATGAAAGCAATGATAGTTCTATTAACAGCAAACTATAAGGATTTTTTTAGTGCGTCTCATTGGATTTTCTTTTTGCTTTTTTGTTTTTTTTCCTGAAATGGATTGAAATAGTCAGACAGAACGACAGCAGCAGGAAGGAGGCAGCAAGCAATGCAAAAGGATCTATTTTCTGACAATTGCATGTGCTCTGAAATTGTGCTTGGGAGATGTGTAAAATACTTAGAGACATGCAAAACACATCTGCACAAGTGAGTGGTGGTGTTGATGCCAGCTTGGAGTGATGGTAATATCAGAGACTGGAGGAGCTGCTAATGAACAGTGCGAATGGGAAGAAAGGCTCCAGCTCAATCCACTAATTGCCTTAAAAGCTTTTCATACAATTTACCCTGTCAACAGAGATGGCGGCAGTGTGGTGTCGGTCTGTATGTGTGTGTAGGCTGGTGGGTGGGTGGTTTTGTGGCACAAGAAAAGGAGATAATTCTCAGAAAACATATTGTAAGAAGGAAAGAAAAAAGGTACAATGGTCCGACGCCCACAGGGGCCCAGTATCAAACACACAGAGATGTCTTATTCAGCTAAAGCCAGCTGATTTTATACACTCGGCTATAGAGACGGAAATATAAAATCGCTTTATTAGTAACAATTATATAGAGCTGTGCAATATTTTAGCCTGGTTTGAGGACATGATGGAATTTATTTAATTTTGACCAGTTTACAAAGTCCTAAATCCACTCATGTGACCACACCTTGCTTTCAAAAGTCCTTTTTTATTTATTTTTTGACCCTTATTTAACCAGGAAAGTCCCGCTGAAGTTCAGAATCTCTATTTCAGGGGAGTCCTAGAGCATGCAAACTCCACACAGAAGGCTGCTAGTGCTAACCACTGTGCCACTGTGCCGTCCACATTGCTGCTTACATATTTCTGTCTCTTTATGCTAATCCCACATACTCAATGATGTTAAGCTCAAGGTTATGAAGCTAAAACAGGATAAGATAGCTGTCTGTCAAAGGTAACGTGCTGCATATGGACAGTTATTCAGATCCACATCAAAACTTCCTTGCTCTCATTTGTGATAGAGAAAATAAACACTAACGTTAATCATTTTGAAAGCATTGTTACATTAGTGTATAGTGTATACACTACTGAATATCTAAAACAGAGCACACAGCTTAAGGGTGGTCTGTGTCTTGTAGAAGTAGAAAGCTGTTACATAAAAAAGCATTGACTTAAATGTATGCACCAGCTCTTCTGCGCTCCTTAGTTTACTTCAGAAAACATGCTGCTCAAAGGAACCAGCAACACTAGTACTATAATCCAACACACACAAATAAGGTGCATTGATTTTAGCATTCACACAATTTTATCATTACTATTTATACATTAATTAGTAAAGGATTTAGTTTATACAGCTTGCTTTAAACACCTTATAGTAGTAATAGAGCAAATAATGGGTTTAAATAAGTGCCACAGAAAAAAAAAGCAAAAAAGTTGAAATATTGAACAATTAGATACGCAATTATAGTATATCACTGGTAAAGTCAAAGGATAATAAATGCATGAGAATCAGTTAAAGCTATCACTTTAAACATAGAGATACACATGTTTCTGTGTCATAATGGCCGTTTAAGATATTGAATGAAAACACTGATGCAGTATACTGTAGGAAACATATATGTAAAAGTCAAGGATGCAGAGGCTCTAAATCAGGGGTGTCCAAACTGTTTTCACTGAGGGCCACATTGTCAAAAATGAATACCAAGGAGGGCCACTCTCTGAGGTGACCAATTTTGCTTCACCAAAAGTCCTCTTCGGTTCTATCTGTTTTCTGGACACATATCTTCTGGCAGTTTTTTTTTTTACTTAGTGTCCCGTTACATAATAGCCACAGAGAAAAGTGGAAGGATATCTTGTTACACATGGAATGCTGTCTTTTAGTTGGATTATGTAAAGTCACAGGCAGTAAAAAGACTTTTTGGGCCAATTGAGAGGTAAGCTTGAGGGCCACAAAAAAATTGCTCTGTGGGCCGCATTTGGCCCCCGGGCCATAGTTTGGACACCCCTGCTCTAAATTGATTGCATGTGGAATCCTCTTGGCAGTGAACGGTGAGGTGACGTGTGGCAGGTCATGACTGGTGCAGCAGGGGTTGAGGGGTTAGCAAGAGGTCGCGCTGTCACCGGGCGTCTCCAGAGGTCAAAGGGTCCTAGGTCAATTTATTAAAGTCAATAGATAGATGGATGGAGAGATGAATCGGTCGGCTGGTACCCCCAGAGGAGAGATGATGAATGACTGATGATGATTTATGGGAAGGTATAGAGTGGCGCCTTTAAGGACACAGACTTCTTAAAGGGATTGGGGATTTAACATTTTGCACTGGAGACATTTACCCTCATACAGAAAAAAAGTCTTTAATACAATGCTCACTCAAAATATGCCACTTTTTAGTTTATATATTTTTTATTCATCAAATTATTGCATTTTATGTTGTATGTGAATTGTTTGTGCCCTGTGACCGACTAACTATAATTGTCCAGTGTACCCCACAGAGTAAAGCCCATAGTTGATGGACCCCTAACAGCAATAAGTGAATTGAATGAATGGTTTGTTTGTTAGCTAAGACAAAACAAAATACTATAAACAGAACAAAAACCCAAATGCTTTCAAATGTAAATACATGTCTTACCACTGAACACACTAAAAATGATGACATATTTTTGTTTATATTCGCCAGCCCCATATCTTCTTATAAGGTTGTAGTCCTGTTCTCTAGAGGGTGTGGTTTTCTACCCCCTTAAGACCTTGGACCCCTCCCTCGGCTGTGATACCTGTCGATACAGAGACAGCACTGTGAGACAGAGCTGCCCTGGGTCAACACCAAAGCCAATACCTGGAGACAGACCGTTTGCACACACACACAAGGACACACACACCATACACACACACAAAGACACACACACCACACATACACACACAAGCACAAAGACACACACACACACACAAGCACAAAGCCAGGACGCCAATATCTGCAGCCCATTATCGAGCCGGCCAGGTCCAAGTTCTGACACGAGCCACAATTAACCCTTGAATCCCCACTGGGCGCCTGGATGTTCGTTGGGAGCGGCTAACGAGGCTAAATGTGAGAGCGGTGGCTTGCCTAATGAGACAGGATAACTGCAGTACTGTGTTCCAGCTCCAGCAGGTCAGCTGTCACTGGCCTTCACATAATACCACACTTATGAAAAAGATCAGGTTTAACTTCAGATTTTGGTGTCTAAAATCATACTATATACATTTTTGAAATATTATACAGAAACATTGAAGAGTTTTATGGGAGTTTAGATATAGTCTACATCATTTTGCTTAGGCTTTTTGAGGTAAATGTACACTTTATTGAAAAATCAGTTTTTTCATAAATAAGACATTATTGTGCATGCAGGTTTATGGGGAGGACATGGAGAAAACCCACCAAAACACAGGGGACAAACAGTTCACAAAGAAGTATTCATTCCATCATTTATTTAATATGGCTTATTATTTGATTGTGCAAGCTGCATCAGTGGGAGAAAGCGTACCCCCCTGTTTACATGAGGGGAACGTCTACTTACTGACCAGTAGCTTATGGTTATAGTTACAAGCCCAACAAAAAGAGCAACATTTAACTTTTGCAAAAACAGTCTAGCCCAACGGTTGAAAAGCCCCTATAAAAGGTGTTAATTTAACAGTAGCATTCACAGTCCCAATAGTCACATTGCCAAAAGTTGTTCTAACATCTGTTTTGTTAGTGTGGAACAAAAACTTGAGAATTTTCAAGACAAACTACAGTGTGAATTTGAGCTACTGGTTGTCAAATGCTTTAGCCACTTTATTTCAGCTTTCAATATGTGTTTCTTGTTCCAAATACAAACCGATTGACATGCAGCTGCACAATGTTCACAATTTTGCACAAACACAATCACCAATCATTTCTGACTAAAGTGGGCTGAAAAATGTAAACATTGCCCCAGACTCAGTATAAATCTTTATATACTCAGTTCTAGTCCTCTCTATTCTGTTCCCGATATCATTTATACTGTATTTTCCACTAGGGTGTTATCAGTCGCCAGTGTGTGGTGGTAGCGAACGCAGAGAAAATAATTACCCTGTGCCTGAGCCAGCTGGTTTGCTCATAAACACGCAATTATGATTTCATGGCAGTCCATTATACACACAAGCCACTCCAGGGCAGAAAACTCACGCCAAAAGAACGATCAACAACAAAAAAAAACCTCTTATAAACGTCTTTGCGATGGCTAATACCCCCGCTATATACAGAATGCAATTTTCTGATTTGCTTGGCAGCTACTCAATAAGAAATCAATTAGGCTTTAAGAAGTGAGCAAAAAGTCGTGTAAATCCAATGAACTTGGGCCTTTGGAGAGGTTGAGTAAGCGTGGATAGCAGGGCACTGGTGAAAAGAGAGCTATCAGAGAAGCAGGTTTTGTTTAAGTTTTGTTTCTTACCAGAGTGAAGTGAAACAGATCTACCTACCTAATCATATCTATCATTTAGCCATGTACATACTGTAATAAAGATGAAAGTTGACTTAAGAGACTTTGTACATGGTGTGATTGTTGGATCCAGGTGATAAGTGTTTCTTGGGTTAACATACAGTACAATGGTTGAAAAGATGTTACAAAGATGTCAGCAGAAGACCACCAACGCACAACATAACAAAAACACAAAGCACTAGTTGTTATGATTCACACAATGTACTTTTGTTACATTCAACCGCATCACTACAGCTGGAAAAGTATTCATTGTTCTATGTAATTTGTTTTAGGACTTTTAAGAGTTTAAATGAGAGTCCATTTCAGCACCACGGACAGCGGCGGCACTTGCTGGACAGTCAAACATACCAGTTTGTTTCTTGATTTTTCCAAAGTGCAACTGGATGTGAATGATACCCTCAGAGTATCCTCACCTCCAGGGTAAAACCTTTCCCCCTCTTGATTTGTACCCCCCCCCCCAGTGTCCTGGGCCCTCACCGCACAGCCAGACTTTGTGTTGTTGCATAGGTCACATCAGATGCCTGGCACACTTGAGCCCAGTTGACAGCGTGTTGTTTACCGTATGTGCTGCCAGCGTGGGGGCGACCATCTTCATCGTTCACGAGCCTGGCAGGAGGTCGGATACCGCAGCATGTGTACTACATACAGGCCTGGGGTGCGGAGGTGAGGCAGTATCGTTCTGGGGTGGTGGGGTGGGTTTTGGTTTTGGCTTGGCGGGGGGCCAGAGGATGCGTTGCTTAGTAGGGAGCCCCTGGTGAGAGGCCCAGCGGTCTTTGATGCTCTCTGGTTTGGTGGAGAGGGATGCAGTATGAAAGAGAAAAAGGTTACCTGTAGCTCGGCCAACCTTCAACTCAGAGGGGCGTGCGGTGCTGGGAAGAGGGGTGCAGTGGGGAACTTTGATGTGAGTCCAGGTTGGAGAAGAGGCATTGATCGCAGAGGGGAAGCTAGCCAGGCAGGGAGGTGCGGGCACGGGCGCGGGCTAGCACACACACAGAGGGTCCGATGGCCAGTGCTCAGCAACACTTCCTGCTTTTTTGAGGATGTTGTTGCTTGGAAGAAAAATGTGCAAAGCGGGCATATATTGATAGTCTGTGAGGAGTCAGTGGATAAACTTGAAAGATTGTGCTGCAGCTGGTTGCTAAGAATGTAACAAGTCTTTCATCTCTTCCCCATGTGTTTGCAGCGGAGGCATTGGGGGATAATTCCTTCCCCAGAGTGAATATATGTGTATCAGTGTATACAGTTGTGTGTGTGTGTGTACTCCCAGCCAACAAAAGCCCGGATCCTGCTGCACCGCTGTGTATCTACAGATCAGAGGTGTGTGTTTTCCCCGTGTGTGTGTTGGTGCCGCTTACACACATGCACATTCACTGGGACACACGTTGGGCCCACCCCACTCCCCCCACAATGCACCTTCATCTCCCAGAATGCATCGCTATTTCAAAGCTCGCATCCCCGGGAGACGTTGCTCTAACAGTGAGGTCTCTCCTACCAGGAAGTGACACGCCCTACTGCTGAGACACAACTCCCACAATGCACCAGGGTGGTTCCCGTAGGTCGCTGCAATGCATCTGTCAGCCTGCTGCTAACTGTGCTTATACATCTAGATTTTTTTCCCTCTTCCATTCAACGTTATTTCATTCTTCAACCCACAGTCAAGGGTCACTGGATTGTGAGCTGAAGTGGCTAAATACCAGTAGTGGCCTTGTGTACATCGTAAAACCTTTTTACAGACACATCGAATAAACCACGGCAAGGTTGACACAGCATTCAATTTCCCCTCACAGGGCTCGCTGATCCCTTGCTCAGTTTGTAGCGTATTGGAGAATGGGCTTAAACTCAACACTATATAGCGCACCACTTCAAAGAAAGCTGCCATGATGATGTCCACAGGAAGCCGTCACTGATGAAGGGTCAGAGTGGGTGGAAACTCCTCTTGACCTAAATTTAGATTGCTCTGCCTTATTTTGGCTCAGCAGCAGCATCAAAATTCAAGTCTAGTGTTTTCACTCTTTAACTGGTGTGTGGCAGGACACCAGCTGGGTTTGTGAATAATTAGAGAGAAACACATAGTTGCTTCAATGAAATATTTTTTAAACACAGACACTGAATTTGAGATTAATGGGTAGAAAATATTAAAAGCAATGAATGAGCAAAAATGTACTAACCCGACTCCCAAATTAAGACAATTATATAAGGAATATGAATACAACCTTAAACTAATGTGCTACGAATGGGATTACATAAAACATATAGCAATGTCCCAGCTGCGGTGATGTTGTTTAGATCCTCAGAACAATGTAACATAATGACTTATGACTGGTCAAGCAACTAGGAACGAGTTAGAATGAAGGAATGAGTTAGAACAGGCATGGCAGAAACAAAATAAAAACATATTTCTACATAAAATATGAAGTCTATTACTAATTTAGCATCTATATTGTGTTTAATAATCTATTATTCAAAAGTGTATATAATCCTATTTCTTTTTACTATGTCAAATATATACCATACACAATGAACCGTTTAAACAGGACGTTAAAATAACTTAGAATACAGTGTGCATTTCTGTATTTAAAAAGGTTTTAAAGAATTCAGACGCATCATAACAAAAAGATTGCATTTTGCTTTAGGTTTCAAGGTACATTTCAACTAAACAGTTAACAGTTTGAAGAACTAGAACTGTAAACCCACGGGTATCACAAAGGAATATAAATACTGTATGTATATGAAGCGTAACATGAGGTTGGTGTGAGAGATAATTGAGCGTGCAGTAACAGCCGTGGATCGAGCTCCAGCTGTGACTGAGATAAGACGTTGTGACAATGCTTCATTCAAGTCCTCAACTTAAGTCTTCTGATATGCCTTTTTTTCTTCCACATTCTTAGTCTTTTGACATGACTTGTACAACTTGCTACTCAATTGCAGTCTTCTCCCTCCCTGACTATTGTCTATATGTCTATTATTACTGTGATCTGCTGGCTCTCCCCTGGCTTCTCCTGCCTTCCCCATCCCCCCATGATCAGCACACTACTCAACTGGCACTCAGATTTGTGGCTCTTAATATTGTATCTGTCTCGGAGAAGGACAGGAGCACGAGAAATGACATGTTTCCGCCCGGGGTGAAAAAGACACACACTCATTCACCGACACACATTGACAAAAGTACACACTAAACCAATGGAGACTTGCGTGGAGCCTCACAATGTAATTATGGGGAAAGAGAGCAGCGAGTTACACACCTGAGTGGATGTGGCTGGTGCGAAGGCGGCTGACACTGACGGGTAAAAGCCAGGAGTTAGTCTGTAAAAACACAACTGACAGACAGCTACATCCACGGACATGCTCCCGACTGACACGCCAAATATTTGGACTGAGAAGAAACACAATTGGACAAGCTATAGTGTGGAGATTGGCTAAGTGGGGAATGACTATGAATGCAGTGAAATATACATCATGGTATTTACACCTTAAAGCCAAATAGAAAAGACATTGACAGCCCCAAACCAAAGTAATTTTTTAGCAATTGATAATCTATCTGGCATTTTTTTAATATGTTTGAGTATTACAGTTTATATCACATGTATTACTAAAAATTCTTGCTAAGTGGCTTATGAAACCGGAACTTTCCTTATCATTTAACTCTTTCTACTTGATTCGTTACAAACCTTTATGACTTTGACCAAACATTAACAGGTCTGGCACACCCTCCTGTCACTGAGGTGTCCCATCAAATGAGATAAAACTCCAGCACTAGTGATGAAACAGATTCAACATGTTTCAGGATGCACTTGACGCCTTTTCAATTTCTGACAGCTGTCCATCAGTAAATTGATAAAGATTGGCGCAGCAACAGTTTGACCAATCTCTCAACAAGTATTTGGTTTAAGAAATTTTGGTCTAAATGGCATGTGATTGTAAGATATCACAGTCAACCATTTAAGACGATCAACAGGCAAATCCTTGTACTTAATATCATTGCAAACCCCAGGAATATGGCTTGGACACAGTGTCAGAATAGGCTTTAATAGCAGCAAAAATGCATATGCAAATGACTATGCTAATTATGCTAATGAGGCAAAGGGTTATAGCCCATATTAACTTAACTGTGTGTTTATTTAACTGGTACAACCCACTAAGTCCAGCAGCTTCTAAACGATACAATTTTGCATTTACACCTACACCCTTTCAAACAATAGGATTTGACCAAATAGAGGAAGAATGTATAACACCCTTATATAGAGCGAGCATATGAGCATGCATGCATTGAATCACAGGGGGACGAGAAGGCCAGCTTGATAAATGGCTTAAATAATGAGCAGTCCCAGGAGTGCACAATTTAACTACAGTCTAAGGCAGGCTCCTCCATTAAGATATACCAAGATTCTCACATTTACAGTAATTGCAAAAAAGTGTTGCTTGCATGCCTTTTATCATACCTTTTTAAATGACCTTAAGTGAAGACATAATGTAGTAAACTGTTGCATTTACTGTATAAGAAGTGTGGCCGTTCTTTGAGTAAAAATGCGTTGTTGATGCCAGAGTTTTGAGACTGGTCAACATTAGTTCATGATGAGCAGGATTTCCTAAAGCGGCAAGTGTTTTTTTCTCTATACTTAATTATTAATCATAGTTCTACATGCAGTCTGAAACATTTTACAAAACTGGATGTCATATTTCTAATATTAGCAATGTCACTTTTCCGTGATTCTCTCTCTCATATACCTTATATATGAATAAAGAGCATTGTTCTTCCACAAAGCAGCAGCCGTTGTAAAACACGCTAAACTTAGCATATAAACTGCTAATCTAAAACTACTAATAATTTAATGGTGTTAATGTGCTACCACGTGTGTAGCACCTTCACGTGTACACAATCAGGTATAGCATTGTGTCGACAGGAAAAAAGGAACACAACCACGCACAGTCACACGCACACAACACAACAGTAGCAGACATAATGATCCGGTGAGGCAGTATGAGAAGCAGCCGAGTGGGTAGGGCTAGAGCGTGAGGCACAGGGTACAGAGCCCCACATGAATATCAAAAAGCTCCCTCCCTTTGACCTTGAGATTAATATTTAAAAGCTGGCTACAGTCTATACGCACTTACACTGGGAGATGTGCGTGTGAATTTACACAGTGCTGCTCAGTGAGTGCCCCCTGGCCAGCAGCAGCACACCCAGTCCTTCTCATTAACGCACTGCTCGGGACGGAGTCTGGGATCTGAAGTAGACAAGATAAAAATGTGGGTAAAAAAAAAAAAATCACAAGGAAGAATATTTATACAACTATAATATTTCATAAGATATTTAAATTTATATTTTTAGCTGCTTGGTTTCATAATAGGGGTTGCACATTGGAGTCTGCATATCCTCCTTGTGTTCAAAAAGCATATTAAATTAAATTGTGAACAATATATTATAATATAGTGAAAGAATATGAGTGGAGGATTGTCCATCTCTGTGCCAGCCCTGCGACTAACGTGTCCAGGGTGTACCCCACCTACGGCCCATAGTTGCGGGCAAAGGTTCCACAATATCCCCCTAAAGGAAATAAGCCAAAAATGATGAATTCATGATTTTCTATTGCATGGGATATTTGTCATCCTATTTGGAATATCAGGCAGATGATAAGCCAACTCAGAACATGTTGCCAAACGTGTGATCAAAGCTTTGTCCAACACTATGTATGACTGTTCCCAAAAAGTTCAAATTAAACATTCAGCAGATATACAAATCAATTTCACTGGTATTCATTATTGTTGCTATTATTTATGGATATATGGATTCCGGTGTACAAAACATAACAATCATTGTCTTTGTTGTATAAATAGACAGCAGCAAATTCAACCACGGTGCTCTGATAATGTGGAAGCTCATTGTTGAAATTGTGAAGTAAGAATTATTGCCTGAATTTGAAAATCTAAAGATTCCTCTAAAGATTATTTCGGCAATACTTTATGAACATATGTCTTCAAACCTCTGACTTTCTTTTTAAACCATATTTAACAAATGGTAAATGGTTCATATAAATGCATGCATATACAGGTAAAATGCTCACTGTGAACTTTGAAAGTGCATCCTGTTCTTGTCCAATGTGACTAAAATTGCTTTAGGTTTGCTAGGACCAATAAATGATAAAAAATAAGTAGAAAATGACAAAGCGAGTGTCTTTAGGGCTTCATATTCATAACTGAAATATAGGAGCTAATCACAGTGCCTTGGTCAACTACAAGGACTTAAAAAACAACTGTATTTCCTAAAGTGCATATCCTGGTGTGTCAGTATTCTTGTTTTGCCTCAGTATTGACATGTCACAGGCGTTGTGACACTGAAGGGGTTTCTCTATGATTTCATTCTCTCTTGTACTGTACTGTATCTCCTGGTCTTATCTTTGAGTCCGGTGCGGTCTCTCCCTCATTACCCTCCTGAATCTCGCCCATCCTCCTCCACAGATCTTCCTCCTTCTCATCTGCTTTAGACGAGTGTAATATTTGTTAGTATCTCCAACTCACTTCCTGCACCTTTCTGTTCTTCCGCTTCCACAACATCTCCACACCCTCCTTCCATTTTGATATACCCGTCCAGTGCCTACATCTGCTAGTGGCATCTATGAGCACATCCCTCTTCTCCCCACCCTTTATATTTATCTCTTCCTTACTCCATGCATGCCTATCTGTCTGTATCAGCTCTCTCCCAGGCTCAGCAGGATCGGCTCTCGTAAGGGGAGGGCGCGCAAGAAGGAGTGAACCCCAAATGGGAAATTGTTTATTCTTGACAGCTCCCGTTTCCACTAAACCCTGATGAAGGTGGCAGAGGAAAAAGAATAAAAAACAAACAAACAACCAAAACAAGTCATATTCATCACGGTAATTGTGTGGGTGCGTTGGGTTTGCGGGCGGGCGCGTGCCGATGAGGGATGGTGCTGTTCACGGGCCGCGCTGACGTCCATGAATCACAGCCGCAGTCGCTTGCCGGCCCTCAGCCGCCATAAAACAAAAGATGGAGATGAAAAATGCAGCAATTAAGGGATTTGATTTCTGCTCTCGCCCCATGTCCTCCTCAGCAGCAGCCCCCCTGTTTGCGACACGCACAGAACACACACATTCAAATTCAATAAGAGAAACTGGTTACTTACAAGTACAAACAACCCTGCTACTATATTCTAAAAAGCTCATGCATGCAAACATGTTGCTATCCACACCAAATACTAATACATTTTTGACATACATTATATTATATGTCTGTCATAGTTTTGTCTAATTGTCTCAGCTGGAGTTCTCAAGATTTATAAGCTTGCAGAAACTTTGGAGTTACTAACAACTTGGAGCTGAGCATTAAATATACAGCATCTACTCCAAAACACATTTAACTGTACAATACACATAAAATTCAGTAGACTGGGTCGATACATCTTGTCAACACATTCTCAATGACAAAGAAAAAAAAAGCTCATCTCAAAAATTTTTTAGTTTGCATTTAGCAGTCTACTGTAAAAAATACATTACATGCCTGGTAAATTGTTACTATTAATTTTTGTTTTATCAATTTAACACAGAACAACATTGTTACTAGTATAGTCAGACATTATAACAAATAGCCAACCACTCAGAAAGTATAAATACTCAATAATTGTGATAGCGTTTAGACTGCGCTTGCATAAAGGATACATCTATCTAATCCTTCTGACCACACTGTGGCAAACAAATCAGAGCAATTTACAGCCTTATATGGCACTGCATGGAGACAAAATTTAAACTGTGCTCTGTGAGAAATGTGGACACTTTAACATTGTTTAGCATGGGGGGTACGCTTAATGGGACTTGGCTAAGCATGTGTAATTAAGAGCAGGGGTAAGTGGTGAGTCACAGAGTGCACTATGGTTGTCCATGGTTGTGTGGCTGTGTGTGTGTGAGTGTGTGAGTGTGAGTGTGTGCGTTTGTGTTTCGGATGGGGGTACAACAGCAGCAGCTTCGGTCCATGATGGAGTACCTTGCAGAGCCAAACACCCATTCAGCAAGCTGTGTGCTCATTAATCCTGCCAAACTCCACTTGTTACATGCACGCACAGGAAATCATGAGGCTAGGTAAACAGGGAACTGCTGTGATCCATCACCGAACACCAGCACAGGCCGGCCACACTGGGCTAGTACATGTGAGTGCAACTAAAAAAAATAGGATCATAAGACATAGTAAGCTGAATCTATAGAGCCACATGCTATCCTCATAAATGAGTCTCTGTTATTGTTGATTTAGTCATTTTTAAACATTAAGTAAAATACATTGTAATATCTAATAAATGGCACCTGGTGTGGCCATCTACTAACCTGGAAAAAAACAGATTGTTAAGCAAGAGTTCTACACATTATCGATCTGGGATAGCTCCAGTAGAAAACGTTCGGAAAGAAGAGAGAGGTGATTGGCTGTGCAAAACAACGACTGCTATGACGTCGTGAAACAAGGAACTGTTAAATTAGTAAATGATTTGAATATATTATTGTTGGGTGATTTTTGATGCTTTTGTAAAGATATAGCAGCATATATTATGTTTTTCAGGGTCCTCATGTGCTTTGCTAAAAGGCTTGTTGTCGTCTGCAAAACTAAAACCGGCCTTCTCATAGCAATACTGCCATGATTGGCTGAATAAGGCTGGTTCGGACTCAAACTGATCAGCGGGAGCAGTACAAGATGGATTTTCAAGAGTTTCTCACGATAATCCAGCTTGCAGTGCAATAATTGGTTATCTAAGCCAGGGGTTCTCAAACTTTTCAGACCGGGACCCCCAATATAATGCAAACAAAGCCCCAAGACCCCCGTCTCCCAAAGAAGTTAAATAATACAAATGTGAACAGGGCAAAAATAGGCCTACTGTATAGTAATATATTTAAAATGTTTCTGTGATGCTTTAAGTTGCATGTGTTGTTATAAATTACATTAAAGTGCATTAAACATGTAAACACGCGACCCCCCCATCGGGTCCCAACCCCCACTTTGGGAACCCCTGATCTAAGCCAGTAGTCTTTCTATTATGCCAAACCATTCTCTGACCTCTGGCATTGCCAAAACATTTTTGCCCACAGAACTGCCGCTCACTAGATTTTGTATTTTGTATATTCTCAGGATAGGTCCATCTGGCACCCCATGTTTTTTCATTGTGATGCTTGGTTTGAACTTGGTAAAAAGTTGCACCTGTTAAACTGATCAGTGAGTGTGATGACAATTTATTTATTTATCAAAAACTGTAATTAGAATAACCCAAAACAACCATAGGGTGTTTTCTGTGTTATTTAACTGTGATATAACTTTTATTCATTTACAAGTTTTGAGCTTTGGTTCAAGTTAAGAATCTATTGTATTGAGTTTTTTACGTATGTTATAAAACTATCAATAATATGCAGTATTTTCTTTTTGTATCGTCAACAATGCCTTAGCATCTATTTATGACTAATCCAGTAATAGTTCTTCCACAAGCGCACACAGGCAGCCACTCTGGTGAAGGCCTGCACACGCTGTTAGTACAAAGAAATACTGCCACAAAGCTCGGAAAGAAATCAATAGAGCTTGACCCCGCTTTGACCCCGGCTTGAATGGAGAAGTTATAGGACCACACTGGCCTTGACATTAGCTTATTTGATGTGTATTCAACAACAGCTCACTCTTTCTCTCTCTCTGCTACCATTCTCTTCTGTGTCTCTGATTGCATCCATTGCTTTGTTTCCATCTCCTAAAAACACACACACACATGCCAACACACAAGGATCAAATGACAGATGCTGAGCATGGCCAGTTACACAGCCCAGTGGTTAGATGCAGTGGAGGCAGATCCGTTATATCTATATCTATACGGGTGCCTGGCTAGTGCATTTACTGAAGCCATCTGCGAAACGACATCCTATATATCTTTGACAGAAAGGGGAAACAATGCTATTACACCAATTTAACCCAAGCAGGGGGATTTCCAGTTAATGGTCAACTTCTTTTTCAGTCTAGTTTAGGCTGAGGTTTTTCAAAATGGCTGCTCTTCTTTCACAAAGACACATTATGCCACATTATCGACATGCTAATAAAGACCATTATAATGTGTATACAAATGTGTGAAACAGTCAATAATTACACACAAACTCAAAGCAAGGTACTACTACAAAAAGAAGACAAAAATGTTTAAATTTTTACTAGGGGCTAGTCTCACCGTACATTGCGTCAAGTTTTTTCTTCTGTATTGTATTCATAGCACAAACTTCAGAACTTCAGTCAGAATTAAATACATGGGTTTATATTAAAACATAGATGTGATCAAACAGTATTTATGTCATCTTAGCAAACAAATATTGAATACAAAATGAAAGAGTAAAAGTTATATATTCAGGGATGTTTTTCTCAAGGGTCGTACTGGAGTCATATGTAAAACGTGGATGTTCTATTATAAAGCCTAGAAATCTATCATTTATTTGTAGGGTGGAATATGGAAAATTCAGATCATCCAACCCTAATTTCTAACACAAGAATATAAAGTCTTTTGTCATGGTAAAGATGAATGTTTCAGCCAATTGAAAAGCCCATAATATTTACACAGCGTGAGTGTTAGTCTTTAAGGTAGCCTGGGAACGGCAGCTCAGAAAAGGTTAAAGGTCACAGGTCACCCTGTGGCCAATCAGGGGTCAGGCCTCGAGCAGGTTCAGGTTTGAACTGAGGGCAAAGGTTGTCAGGGTCAAGTCAGGTCTGGGAAAGGACAGCCTGTCTGTGGCACTATGCACATATAGGCTTAATACTTCTAATTTATTCAAAACACGAATAGTGCAAGACAATGTATAAAATTAAAAGTTAAATCAACGAGTCTAATATCTGATATAATCTAATCCTTGATTTGAAATTAACATTCCATGAAATTTTAAGACCACATTTAGCATCAAGTGTTCAAAACACTGGTCTGAGGCTTAGCTTAGTTGTTGAACAATATTCAGATCACAGTTTGTAGAATGTCACTCTCCTCTCTTCTTCCTGATTTTCTGTTGCTATACTGTCCTGTCTAAAGCCTGTCTAAACAGCTTTTCTAGAAAAGTGTAAAACCAGTTAATAAGCAAATGGTAACAACATAATAGTAGACTATTGCATTAATACCTTGCTGAGGTAAGACTTACTGTTTATAGAGCGACTTATAGGGACCTGTCAATCACAGAAAACTCATCCATCACCGACCAATATATAAATGATCACACACACACACACACACACACCAACACAATAGAGGCACAGACACAACAATCAAAGAGTCCATAATGCACAGCTTACACCGTAACACACACTCACACACAAAAACACACACTCATACACAGAAATATACATAACAGCACAGACGCCCAGACTGTAGAAGTCATCAGGGACCTGTAAAGCATTACCCTCTGTGTGACTCGAGCCACTCCAGAAATAGCCTGTGTAATGTATTCTTACCGCCACCGTCTCTTTTGCACAATAGTGCCCTTAATAACACACTCCATTTCTGTTGGCATAAATAAGGGCTCCATTTCCATCTTATTTCATGCAAATGAGTGCAGTGGCGGCGCCCAAACAGGTAGTAGGAGTAGAGTGTGGAAGTGTGTAGTGGCATGATTGGGGACGAGCGAATTCAAATGAGCGTTTGAGAGACCACCACAATGTGCCCACGACTCCCACGCTAGCCTGCCAACGGCCTGACAGACAACGTCACTTATGGGCTCGCCGCCTGCACCACTGCCATTACAGGGGCCAACGTAAAACCAATATTTAGCCAGGCAAATGGTTCCTCTGAGGGAGATTATTGATGCCGACACGGAGTTAAACTAAGACTATAGTGTATTAGCACTGCTTCGGGCCTCTGCTCATCTGATTGGCTTACAGTCCTACATCTTTGTTCTGATTGGCTCTTCATTCGTAACCATATTACTCACATAGAAAGGAAATGCATTGTAAAGATGATGTTCTTTATAACAATAGTAATAATGTAATAATTCAACTTGTCTTACAGTCAAAGCATGATAAATGTAGCTTTGTGCACTGACTATAAAATTGGAAAAAGAGAAATTATACCAACAAAGCCATACAAATTGTTGTATTAAGTGACCAAAGGAAAGCAATATATAGGTCTATATTTTAAAATAATAAGGGACACATGCAGTATCACAGACTAAACCAAATCCATATATAATGTAACTAATAAAACAAAAATGCCAGCAGCTATGCCTGTAGCAACAACTCAGTATCAATGTAGCCCCTATTAAAGATTAACTCTGGGTTACCTCATGAAGAGACACATGAACTTATAAAAAAAATATATGTTAATGAATGCTGCTTATGGAGCATTAAAAGCAGGGCTGCATATATCATTACAATACAATACAATACAATACAATATCCATTAAGTGAGAAAAAAATTATTGCAGTTGCATCTTATGGCTGACACAGATATTTCTTCCATCAGAGCCATAAAAGAGTTATGATCAAACAAAAACAGAAAAACAATGCCCTTATAGTCCACAGTTTAGTCTGCAGTTTAGCCCTGATTGAGTCCTCATTTAGTCCTAGTTTAGTTGGTTAAACCTGAGTTTATCCCATAAATCGACAAGAAAACTAGACAAACAGGCTTTCAATGGTCCATCCAAGGACAAGCACGGCATACAAATAAGTATAATGTAATGTGAGGCAAAATGCCAAATTGTAGGTATGTTATCATTAGCTGCTGTTGCATACATTAATGAATTTACTTTAGGATTGGAGATCTAAGCGGTTGATTTTAGTCAAGTATGTTTCCCTGTGTTTACTCTGCACTTCTGCGTGATCGCTCGTCAGTCAAAAACGTGTGGGCGCTTCTTTGACAGCTTCCTCCTCAAGGCCTTGTTCAGTTGATGAAGTTTTTTTTCTGGTGGTGCTCCTCGCTTTTTCAAATCACCGTAGCTGTCAATGCACATGTTTACCAACCTAAACATGCTGCCAGTTTTACGTACTGTATATAAAAAGAGCAGCTTCAACATTCCGCGCTTAACACCTACCTAGCATCAGGTACTGTGCAAAAAGTGAAAGAAGTTGATATTGTAGCTTTTTAAACTTAGCTGCTGGAAAACTGATTACATTGTATTTGTAACGGACTGAACAGGCATAACATTATGTCCACTGAGAGAGACATGATTCAAGCAAATTATCTTTTCAAGGATGCACAGATATATCATCGGTATCGGCCTTACATATGATTTATGTCTAAATAAAAATTGTCAAAATGAAGTAAAACTAATATTTATGCATTAATAAATACATTTTAAGCAGTTATTTATATAGATGTAGACAGTTTGGTCATGGTTACAAAATATTGGTATCAAACTTTTCACAATGGCACCTGATAGTGGGTGGGATATGTGGCAGTAAGTTGATGTTAGAAACAGAGAAAAATCAGCAAGCACAAGCATTTGAGCAAGTCTGACAAGGGCCAAATTGTGGTGGCTACATCTCCAAAAGTGTATCTCTGCAGTGGGGTGTTCCTGGTCTGCTGTAGCATCTATCTAAAGTGTCCAAGGAAGTAACCGTGGTGACCTAGTGACAGGTGATGCATGGCTAAGGCTAATCTTCTGCTTGAATTACTAAAGAACTTAATGCTGGTTCTGCTAGAAAGGTATCAGAATAGACCTTTGCATATGAGGCTGACAGAAGAAAATCAAAATAGGAATAATATAGGGCAGGTGGTCTGATCAGCTTACAGTATATAGTCCTTGTGTTTACAGGGCTGGAGGGTGGTCAGATAAAATGGCTCCGCGCTCTTCGCTTAAAGGAAAGGTTAATGTCTCTCTCTCTCATTCCCAGCTGAGGCCTGTGTGTGACTTATACAGAGGGTCCAGAATGCATTAGATTAAATCATAAATTACCCATTGCCCCCCCACCACTATAGCTGCATCCGCCCCCCCCCCATTCTGTGTGTACCTATCGCTATACCCTCGCCCGTCCTAGCCCCTATCTCAATCTCAGCCACCCTTTTATTCTCACATATTCCATTCTCATGTATTTTTCCTACTCCTCCTCTATTATTTCTCTAATCATTATTCTCCTTACTTCACACACAACTCCCCCGGTCCCTCTCTGTAAGCTCCACAATACGCCACTGTTCCACACTGAAGTGGTTTTGGTCAGCAGGGCATAGGGCGGTGTCCGCGACTGGGATATGGGCTCCTCTATTTAGGGGGTACTGAAGGGACAAAATAACATGATAATGCAACCGGAAAGTGGTAGCAAAATTTGTAGCAATGGTGAGCTAGTAAAAATAAATAAATAAAATAATGTAAAATATGCTTTGTATTTTTTGGGGAATAAAAGATTTATATATCTGGTCATTTAATAACCCACCAAAACAATACTATCATCTTCAATTGTCAAGGTTACTATTCTTGCCCAAGTGTGAAATGAAACAAAATCAAATTGTATTCCACATATACTGGACAATTGACTGACAATGCAGGGTCAAAATAGTGCTGTTAAAAATGTAAATTGTAGCATGCTCCATTGAAAAACACTTGCAGTTAAACTTTTATTCTGTGATAAGTTCTTATGTATTTTGATTGGCTATTACATATTCTGAGTTTCAGGGCCACAGTTATAAACCATGCTCAGCGTCAACAGACAAAAATAAGGTAAAATCTCATGTTTAGTGGCCACACACCTTGCTCGACTGCTCCGCTGGAGAAAAAAGGAAATAAAATAGAGTGACCCTGCCTCTAAAGCAGCTCTCTGTTCCCCCTCCGCCCTCCCCTTCCTCCCCCTCGCCGTGTGAAATCAAATTTCCATGTGGCTCCCGTATCTGTTGCACAGCGAGGTGATTTATCAGGGATGCAAAGAGCATGCAGAAACAATCTTTATTACATCCATTTCCTGCTTGTCAGCCGGGATCATGTTGGCTGTTCATTAAAGGCGCGGCGCAGGTGAGGAGAATGCATCCCGATGCCTTGATAGATTGTCTGCTCCCCTGTGGTGACAGCAGCTGGATGGATTGAACAGCGGGGGTGAGCAGCCCAAGAAAAAAACGCTGACTCCGACGGTCCCCCTGTCACACACACTTTTCGGAGCCAGCCAGTGTCATTTCTACAAACAACCACACACCCCAGTACACATATTGGCCAGAGACATTGACTGTACATATGCATGGATGCATATACCCCTTAACTAAAAGCACAACCAATGAGCAGTGAAAATATAAATACTGGGTTTGAAAATGTATACCAGATTTTGGTGAGAAGTTGGTTCCTATGTGGTGTGCATGTTTTGCATTTGCATGTTCTCACAATGCTGCCTTAAGGCATAATATAAAAGCAAATGTTTTTATCTAACCACTCTTCATATTGGAGATCTATTGACTCTCTATAACATTACAAAGTTTAGATCTGTCAAATAAATTGCTTAAGTTAAGTTGGACTATAGTTGGGGGCAATAATATTGAGCCATGTTTCTCAGATTTCTGTGGGAACATCTTTAGCTTTAGTATGAAACGATCTGTTATGTAATCTTCTCGAGCATTATATATGGATGGATCTAAAATACAAAATAAAAGTGCTACATCCGGCCATTCACTTTTGATATCTTAAATCGAGAGGGACACAGGTGCTTTTGTGTTGCTTAGAAACCACTTTGTTTGTCTACTTTTCAGACACAGAGACAGATAATCATGTAATTGTGCTTATTATTTTGTGCAAAGAAGTGCTTCGACAACATTTAGTGTGCTGTTGTCAGAGGCTTGTGTGTGTGTGTTCATTTTAGTGGTGCATTGATGGCTATTGTGTGTGTGTATTCAGGTGCTCAGAGTTGTACCTAATAAGTCATAAGTAATGATCAAAGGCAGGTAAGTATACAGAAGACCTAAAGTTATTCATGGAAATAGAACTACAGCTCATATCATGGCCATTAAATGTACAAGACTAAAATCCTACATGTAATTGCTGCAACTAACTGTCACACTTATAGCAACACTTGTTATTATTCTATTCAGCACAGAAAATCAATATAAACACACAGGAGAAATAAAATATTGCATGCCTAGATCTTTTAAATCACTTGAAAGCAATGCACTATTTGGTTTGAACTAGAGATTGTACTGGCCCACCTTGAGTCTGAACAAGATCATTTTTGAATTTTATTTTATGTCAGATATCTGTGCTTTGTGGCTCAACACCGCTCTATTGGAGTCAGGTTTAACATTAAAGCCAATGCTTCAGGCTTTAGGCCCTGTCCACATGGAGACAAGTTTAGGCGCTAAGGTATTTTATGGTTTAGGTCCACACAGAGCTGGCGAACGATATTTTTTTTAAAACCGGGTCCCAGAGTGGAAAGATTTCAAAACGCCGGTTCTGCGTTTCCGTGTTTACGAGTTTTTGTTTACGTTTTTGATAAAAAGTTACAGTTTTTGTCTCAGGCACAGGGCCTTAGTTGTTCCTAAAGAGTCAGTGAAATGCTTACAAAAGGAGCAGTGATAGTAATAGTGAAAAGTGAACAATAAGTTTAGCTCATGTTAGAGGTATACACCATAAATATGTATGTACAGCATATTCAAAGAACCCATTACTATGCTCTTTGCAAACCAGTCACATCTATGACCCTACATTATAGGAATAACCACTTATTAAGTTCAATGACATGGCTCAGGTTTGTGGGTGTAAATCTCTCTCTCTCCCTCTCTCTCTCCCTCCCTCTCTCTCTCTCTCTCTCTCTCTCATCTGTCTATTCTTCTACCTCCATTTCCAAGTCTAATTTGAGCCACTGTGTTGTCTCGTCGTGTACCAATGACATGTAATGACAATGGCGTAAGCGCGGATCGATGCAGGAGTGCTTTTGGGCCACTCGGTCAGGAGGGACAGAGGATGGCGTTGATAGCAGCAGGTTGATGTGGGACTGTCATGGGACAAAGTGGGAGGAGGAGGATAGATGCAATTTCACTGATGAATCTATACCCTTAACCCTGGCATCGGTCGTAATCAAGATGACAGCCTAATGACCAATGTTTAGGTTGATGACCACTGCATGTGACGTTTGTCTTTTATAGAAGAAAAGAAAGGGTTCAAAGTCATTGTTTATCACTGCTTTGTAAAGTGTAGCCTATAGCCATTGTAAAACACCACTGACCACCTTAATATGTTCATTGGCAAAAGTTTTGGACTTCAAAGTGGTCGTCTCACAGCAACAAGGTCCACCATTCAGTTCCCTTATTGCTTTCTCACTGTGTGCGGAGGGTTTCCCCACCAATCTAAAAGAAATGCAAGAAAAAGCTAAAGGGTCAATGGCTCAAGACCTGAAGATGGCTCCCCGGGCACTGCATTGCGGTTGCCCACTGCTCCTAACAGGGTTGTCCTAGTGGTGTTGAAGGATGTGTCAAAATAGAGTGATTTTGATTCAAGGTGGTAGGTGTTGTTTACAATTAGCCCCCCATCATCTATCCATGTGTACATATTTAATTACCAAACTCAAATGAATGTATGCAAAGAAAATACTCAACAGAAGTAAATACGTTACTAACAAAAGACATCCAGGCTTTTTCTTCTGTGTTTTAGACATGCTGGAGTAGATCAATAGAAAAAAGCTAATGCAAACATATTAAATGCTGCAACAGAGAGACAATCATCTCAAAGAGTGGAGTCACAAACGCACACACACAAAGAAGCACACAAATTGAAGGTGGCACAGTGAATGTGATGCGACATTTGTGGAGCGGCCAGCTTCAGATGCCAATTACATTACCACTAAAACAGAGCAATTGGATTGAAGGATGGGGATAGAGCATTAGAGGGAGGGGTAGGAGCAGAAGGAGGGGCACTCTCACTCAAAAGAAAATAATTTATTTCATTGTGATATCAAAATCAATGGCATCGATTGAAAGGTGGCTAAAGGTGAGCGTGTACATGATCCTCGAGCTGCGAAAGGAGGACTGTCTGAGAATAGCACTATAGCTGGACGATTCTAGAAAAAAACATTTGCCTTGATAAATTTGTTTCAAATTGTAATATGATAGGACAAATTCTTTATCAATTTGTATGTACATGTCTAAACCAGGACTAAACTGTAAAAATATGACCATAACTAGGGCTGCACAATATATCTCAAAATTATTGTTATCACAATATATGCTGTTGCAAAATCTGTATCGCAAGAATCTGCAATATATCGCAATAATGACATGGTCTTAGATCTGACACAGTTTAAAGCATTTTTCCATTGGAGCTGGGCATAAAAATGTCCTAATTTGGCTTTGTTTCCTCGTTTAGTCTAGAGGTTTTGAATATACACAAACTTCCATCAAAATATAGCAATTATATTGATATCGCAATAGTCAACATCGAATATTGCATGTTTTTCCCACACTGATATTGATGAACTGAACAGTCTGATTTAAAGCTCTCATCTCATGACTTTGAGCATGAATGAAGACTGAATGTATTCCAATATTGCAATACATACGAATTTTACGATATATTATGCAACCCAAGAGAGGATGCAAGGAGAAAGGAAAGAAAAAAAGACAGAGAGAAGTCACCTCCTAGTTAACAAAAAATGAACACGGGGGAAAAAGACGAACAGGCAAGAAAATGAGAGAACGAGACAGAGAAAGAAGGGGAAGGCACGAGGGTGGAATCAATACAGAGAGGTGGAGCAGAGTACAATAGCCGGAGAGAAGAGCAGATTCAGTGGTGCAAGTCTAATACTCCCTCACACATACACATACATACACATACACACATACACACACATACACACAGACTTGCTCGCCCTCTCCTCCTCAATCCTTTGGCTCGAGCCTGCTCCTGACATTTCCCTCTATATCCTTCCTCTATTTCATTTCTTTCTCCCTTTTTCTCATTTGGTTCACACCTCTTTTCCACCCCAGTCAAATATACAAAACATGTCTGCATGCAAAAGAGAGGATGCAAAAGACATGTCAACGGCAGCACCTCATTTGAGCAGCTAAGAATAGGAATGTAATGAAAAAAATGATTTTGTCTCTTAAATAGTTTTCACCTCTAAGTGAGTTCTCAAATTGTCAGATAGAAAATGTTGCTTTGTAAAATCGCAAACAAATTATAACTTTACTTGAATACATAGCATGCTTTCAGTTGGCTTTTTAATTTTTGAAGCAAATGATTGTAATATACACTGAACTCAAAACTAGGTGTTTTTTTCATAGTAAAATCATGTGTGATTAATAAATATTCCCCCTAAAATGTTTAACAATTGTGTGAATAGTGTGGGAAAAGAATCAAGTGTTACCAATTCTTATTGATTGAACAGACTGTGTATACTCCTAATATCAACTGATTTATACATTAGTTGCCAATGTTTTAAATGCATTACTTTGAGACATGAACTTCACACTTTACAATACTAAACAATACTACACTATTCTTTCTATATACACATATTCACGCCTAGACAAAGCTAAATGTATATTTATATTGTTGTTATGTAACTTTCTAAAGGTATAAGCGCTATATAATTTGCCCGTAATATATATAATACATAGATTTGGGACTATACAATGTATTTTACAATGTCTCCATGTTTGATTTCAAAAGGATGACTACTAGTGTTATAACAGTCTGTCTTTCATGTAATGTTTTCTCTGCAGGTTTCGATATAGTGCAGAGTAAGGCACTGAGATGCTAAAAAGTGTCACATAACCTCTTTAACACACACATGAGAAACAGCGCACCCCGACACTACTCCAGCTCTATCAGCACTTGAGACTAGTGAGGCTTCAATTAGTTCTTGATGAATGAGCCCATAAGATGCCGCTCTCTCATTTCCCTTGTTGCCAGATATCCAGCAATCAGAGAGAAATGAATTCTCATTGTGGCGTGACTGAGACTGAGATGACTGTGGGGGGATGCACTAACATAAATCACCCAACCTCTTCACTTATAGGCCCTGAGTTCAGCTTCACACCAAACTTAACAGGACTTCAAACTGTATTTTGTGAACCTAAGAAATATTATGAACTCCCAAAACTTTTCACTTGAGAAATTTCAAGGAAGGGGCGCATTCCACATGTTTTCAAATCTGGAAATAGAAAAATGAAGTTTAAACTTACTATTGCTGTCGTCACTGTGACACTTGAAACACAATAACATCAGACCCAGTAAAGGAAGGCTGGTCTTGTGGACTTGTTTTTTCCCTGCAAAAACAAAATGGAATCAGTACCAATAAAACTATTTCTGTAACTTTTTTGTGGCCTGTCACACTGCTTCTGCTCGGGACATTTCAAATCTACTTCACTCCCTTCAATCTTCTGTTTCTTACCTGAGAGGGTTAATGCTCCCAAAAATACTGAACTCTCAATAATACTGCACTAAATCACTTTACATAATATGTTTACTGCTGCCGCACTATTTGAATGTATCATGTATGTGCAATACTATATCATGTGCAGTACAAAATTCATCTGAAGTATTTTACCACCTGTGAAATACTCTACTTACACCTTATTTAATCCTACCTGCACCTGAAACCTGAAACCTGTGAGGTGCATTCACTAATGTTTACTAACCAGGCTCTCACATTACCGACATGTGTCGGAGTGGATGGACTTTGGCAAAACCATCTTAATTTGCATTATTTTGTGGCTAATTCTAATTTCTCCATTGAAAATATATTATGTCTTGCCTCCATTTGCCTCCATTCCGGAATTTAGAATGTTTTGTTTACAAACGTTTTAGGGGTCTATAAAGTAGCATAGCTGGCAGGAGTGTTGAGGAGTAGCCTCTCATTTGAAAGCACCCTGAAACCTTCGCTCTCCCTCCTTTGTGCAGGTCAGTCATTGTCAATCATTAATATATTAATCCTATTTACAAGCAGCACATATGAACAATTATTTGATAACATAAAGGACCTTTACCAGTAGTACATAAGAATCAGGACCTTTTTGAACAGATATTTGTGAACTTTTCATTCTGACATCATCTTTATAGATATGTGCTGGAATTTCAGAACTGCTAAGGGGCGGGTAAGCCTGTACTGGGTGCTACAATCAAATAACTGTGTAGCCACTAATCTCTAACTTATCTGCTCCAGGGGCTGATGTTTTAGGTGTAAGGCGACCAGATGCAGTAAAGTAATAATAAATAGCTATACAGATTCATGAACATGATGGAAAAAAATAATCTGTTCATAAATTTGCTGTTCAATTCAATGCAAAGGGGGACATCTGGTCACAATACTTTTTTGTATAACTTTTGACAATCTCTGAACAAAGATCTCCTTCTGTTCTGTTTCTTGGTACCCACTGGCTAATAGAGTTCCACTAATATTGGATAACAGCCCCACTCTGCATCAGAATCAAAATTGAATATTAAACTCTGACCACCGTTTGACTACTATTGAAGCCACTGTCACTCAGGAGAGCGAGACATAATAATCAGACATAACCCACTACCCTCACAGTTACACAGATCCTGATATTGCACATGTTCCTATTTGATATGATTGTATTAAAACTTAATTGAAACCAAGGGCCATTAATAAACATTATTGAAAATTGGCAAATGAAGTCTAGCTGCATTGATATTATAAATGAGGGCAGGATTAATGGTTCGGCTGCTGAGGTGGTGCTGGAGGAGAGTGAGGTGGTTCTGCTGCTGAGGTGGTGATGGAGGGGAGTGAGATGGTTCGGCTGCTGAGGGGGTGACGGAGGAGAGTGAGATGGTTCAGCTGCTGAGGTGGTGATGGAGTAGAGTGAGATGGTTCTGCTGCTGAGGGATGGTGATTGAGGAGAGGGGAAATGCTTCAGCTGTTGAGGTGGTGATGGAGGAGAGTGAGATGATTCTGCTGCTGAGGTGGTTATGGAGGAGTTTAAGATGGTTCTTGTTAGGCTATGGACTTGGACCCCAAAGCAGACTCGGGAGAAAGCTTGGTACAAAATCAAAAAAGTATATTAAGGGGTTAGGCTTGGCTTGGCTAGGCTTGGCTAGGTCCAGCAGGATGGGCTTGAGGACAGGCAGGAGATCTGAAAACATGGAAATGCTCCAATGAGACCAATAGAACAAAAACAGGTTGGTAAGCCAATGTGGAGTACTCTACCACAGTAAAAGAACAATCTGTCGATGAGTGCAGGAGAGGCAGGAGTCTTTGTGCTGAGCTTGATTGTAACCACACCTGCCAGCTGAAGACCATGCCTAAAAATAAAACCTAAACAAAACCACACCAGGGAAGACAAGAATCACTAGGAATAGCTGGTCTAGGCTGAGTCCATAACAGTTCTGCTGCTGAGGTGGTGATGGTACTGGCTATTTGAAGAGCTGTTGCTAGGTTTAGTAGTAGT